>CM070516.1:4499251-4750776 GCA_036346375.1 Guadua angustifolia
CTCTATACCGACAAGTACCATGTCATGATTTTGTAGAATGGTAATGATAAATAATGAAATAAACAAAATAAAGAAATAAACAATATTGGTCTTGACTACATTCTGGATGTGGGCTCTATACCAACGAGTACCATGTCATGATGTAGTAGACCAGGTAAAGACTAAACAAAGAAATAAACAATCTTGGTCTAGACTACATTCTGAACATGGGGTCTATACCAACGAGTACCATGTGGTGATTTAGTAGACCAGGTAAAGATAAAATAAAGAAATAAGTAATTTTGTTCTTTGTTATGCTCTGAACATGGGTTCCATATTTATGAATACCATGCCATGAGTAGTAATACAAACAAAAATGAAATAAATAAATAATAAATTTTTATTCAATTATATTCTGCACATGGACTCCATACTGAAATGAGTACCATATTATGAGTAATAGTCTGGATAAAATAAAATAAACAAACAAAATAATTTATGTCGCAGGTGATATTACAGACATAATCAAATAAATAAACTATATGTCTCTGTTACACTATGTGCATAAAATGTATGATGTGTTAGTAGTAACACAAACATTAAAAATAATCTTTGCTTGGGTTACGCTACATGAAAGGGCTCAATATTTACGAGCACTACGCAACTAGTAGTAATACAAGGTGGAGTAAAAATAAATAAAGGAAAAATAAAAAATTATAAAATAGATTGAACTCCTATTATGCTGCATGCATTGGTTCTCTAAAAATGAATACTATGCCGCACTAAAAAATGATTAATGTGAAAACAATTAAAATACCCGGAGCTGGCATCTGTTAGCGATGCCAAGATTGTACACTTTCCTTTTTATATTTTTGTAATTGACATAAGTCACAATTTGGTGAAATCTTTATATTGGAATTCTTAATCTTGAGTTTTCTGCAAAGATATGTAATTAACAGAAGTTTTATGTAAGTTCTAGAAGTAATGTACTTGCAATACTTGATTTTGATTTTTTTTAATCAAATTTAACCAACTTATCTCTAATGATATGGAGGCGGGTTCATGCCCATTTCTCCATCTTCAAGTGGTCATGGCGCCTAAAGTGATCGTGGCTTAAGGAGATCACAAGCAAGGAGTGGTCATTATGGCCTAGAGTGGTGGTAGACCAAGGGTGACCTTGGCTTAAGGATGTCACAACCAAAGAAGTGATCGTCATGCCCTAGAGTGGTCGTGGACCAAGAGTGATCATGACCTAAGGAGGTCACAACTTAAGAAGTGGTCATTACAGCCTAGAGAGGTCATGGCACTTAGAGTTGTCATATAGCCCAAGGAGCTCATAACCAAGGAGTGGTCGTCACGGTCTAGAGTGGTCTTGGCCTAAGGAGGTAACAACCAAAGAAGTTGTCATGGCTAGAGTGGTCGTGGCCTAAGGAGGTCACAACCAAGGAGTGGTTGTCATAGCCTAGAGTAGTTGTGGCACCCAAAGTGGTCATGGCCTAAGGAGGGTCACGATCAAGGGGTGGTCGTCACGGCCTAGAGTGGTTGTGATGCCCTTGAGAGGATTACCATCCAAATTATCTAAGATATTTTGACTAGTCAATGATATTCTGACAAGTTAACAATCCTCATCAGCTTGCCCCAAAGCCTTAAGTAAATAAAAATAATTTCTTAAGGCTTTAATTTATCTAGGGTCAAACGCCAAAGCAATGATTTCTTCTCCATAAAGATTTTCATTATTTTTAAATGACCATAAAGAAAGGAAATTTTCCCTAGGGGGACATGTCCTATCCCACCGACCTGTTGGGTGACATTTCCATGTTTGGGATGTTTAACCGTAGGTACACAAGATACTAAAATAAACTTCCCTTATGAAAGAATCCTCTAAACCATTTCATCTTCAAATACCTTTGCTGTAGATTTCCTTTAAGCTATTCATCTTTCTTCTAGTGCCTCCTCCATTTTCCCCCTCAATCTAGAAATCTATGGCGATCTGGAGTAAACCATTAGTGATAAGGAGGAATTGGGGAATTTGGAAAAGGATGGAGTGCTCTCGCCAAGAAAAGAAATCAAATGGATTATTAGCGGTGAGGTCAACAGCCCTAATCCACTGGCAGGCTACACAGATATGTTCATCCCTTTCTCCATGCAGATTTTTGCTTACTATAGAGTCTTTTTTCTCTCAAGTTTTAAATCACTATGGCATTGAATTATTCCATCTTATGTCGAATTCTATTTTGCTCATGAGTGCTTTTGCCCATCTGTGCGAAGCTTTCTTAAATATTTGTCCTAGCATTAGATTTTTTTAGGTATTATTACCAATTGATCATGAATGCTAGGAGCTATGGGTGCTTAGATTATTTGTATTTTAAACCCCAAGAAGGTAGGTTAATGCCCTATCAGGAGGCAATAAGAGATATTGTGCCGAATTGGAGAAAAGAATGTGTGAGACCATGTGGAGGACAAGCTATGGATGTGTGATGAGTATTTGATATTTGTTAGTCTTGTGTTGATTTGTGCAAGTTTGTTTTAGGTTTGAAAAACTGAATTTGCAATTTTAAGCTACTGTTAGTGGGCTATTAATTAAATGTCACATATTATGTTAAGCAATGCTATGTAATGTTTTTCTTATCTATGATGATTACAGGACTTTGGAGCTAGGTCATGGTGTGGTGGAGGAGACTAGGACTAAACTAGAAGAGCTGAGGTCTAGCAGTCAAAGTGATGCCAGAAGATGACTAAGGCCAGGGTGTTACTGTAGGCCAAGATGACAAGTGAATGAATGAGATGCTAACTTAAGCCATACTCAAGTGAAGGAGAATCATTGAATCAAGGGTTCAAAGGTGGAGTGTGATTAAATTAGTTTTAAATGGTTAAAACTCGTTATGTTGTTAGGTTGCAGGTTAGCTCATGTATGAGTGAGGGAGTAAATCTTAACCGTTAATGAGGTTTTTTAAGGGCCAAGAAGGTCATCTAAGGGTGGAGATTGCTTCAACTATGTATAAGTGAAGGAATGAATTTCAACCCTTAATGAGTTTTCTTGAAGGCCAAGAAGGTCATCCAAAGGTAAAGGTTGCTCTTAGTGTGCTATAAATAGAGGGGTGAAGGAATACCTCCATGCCAAGTCTTAGAGAAGGATTTTTTGTTTTCTTATGCGCCTTTGAGCTTTGTCCACTGATAAGTGTGGCTTTGCAAGATTTAAGTTCGTCATCCTCTTCTTCTCCTTATTTCTCTTATGCCTCTCTCTATCTTATCTTGGACTAATTCAAAATCTATAGATTCAACCAAGGTCTAGAATTTGATTTCCTAGAGCATGTTAGAACACGTTCTCCTACTATTATTCGTAGCTCCAAGAGTGGTGCAATTGTAGTTGTACCTATGTTTAGTACTACGGTGTTTCAGTCAACAGGTGTTGTCCAAGGGATTTCTAATAAGAAAGTAGCCCTTCCTACAGCTTAACCTCTAGTAAGGCGAAGTATTCGTGTACCTTCTGTTAGAAGATGGACATATAACTGAGTTTTGCTTTAGGCGCGGTAAGATTGTACGGTGTAAACATGTTCGTGTTCTTAGGAGTATTCAGGGTCATCTCTAGACTTTGAGTACTCCTAAGGTACCACGGCTTCTAGATAGGGCAGAGAGTTTCTTATTTTTGGATAGTGTCTAGTACTTGGTTTTTAGGCTATTCGTTCTGATTTTATCCTGAAGCTGTCCGCAGTTAGAGTTTTCACTGTCCTCTTAATATTCCTGTTTTTTCCCATCAAAGTAGATATCAGCGGCATAATGTTGTTTTCACCAGTAGGATATTTGAGCAGCTTTACTAGGATGATTTCAACCTTTGCACATTGGTAGACCAACCCATCTGCAGCTCCCAATCCTTCTGCTGGTGTTGCTTCTGACTTTGTGAGAGTTGAGTATCGGAGAGACGTTAAAGTTCAGTCTTCTGTTTCTGTGACTGATACTTCTGACAATTGTGTGACTCAGTATTGGGTTCTTAGATCTGCACTTATCTACCTCAATACTGAGTCATTGACTTCTCGCTTATACTAATTCAGGTTCGTAGGGCTGAGAAGAGAAATATTTGGCTTGTAGACTCAAGCTATTCTCACCACATGACCTGAGATTCCCGTTAGTTATTTTCTCTAGCCTGTGCCCCTAGTGATAAGTTAATCACTTTTGAGGATGCTTCTTCTGATCAAGTCATCCTAAAGGTACTATGAGTATTAATGATAATTTATTTCTTAAGAATGTTGTATTAGTGAGTAAGCTGCAGTATAATTTATTTTTTGTCTCAGCTTATTGATGGCAATTTCGAGGTGAGCTTCAAGCGTAATGCCTGTAGAATTCTCAATTCCTCTGGAGGGTTGGTTGTGGGATTTCTATATTTAGGAGAGTCTTCCCTACTGATTTTGCTTATTCTTGGGGTGATACTCTTCTTTGCCTAGTTGCTTCAGAGTCCCACGATCTCTCCTTCTAGCATAGGAGACTTGGTCACATTGGTTTTAATCATTTGATCCGATTTAGCAGCCATGACCTCATTAGTGGTTTACCCAAACTAATAATGGCCAAAGGCTTGATTTGCTCTTTTTGCCGACATGGCATGATGGTTACTACTACTCATTTCTAGTCATTGTTGTAATGAGTGATATACTAGGATAATGGTGTGGGCATGGCCACGGCCTGGCCACGGTGCGATGCCACCTCCTGCACGGAGCCCCCTCCTCTCCGACCTCCTCCATGGCGCGGGCGTGCCACTACGGCATAGGAGCGGCGCGGCGTAGCCATGGTGAGGGGCGATGGTGACGTGGGCGAGCTGGCCAGGTGCACTGTGACGGCCTACTTTCCTCTGCCTCCCTACTGCGGGCCTGAGGCACCTGCACCATGCCTATGTGCCAAATGTGCTCTGTGCCCCTTGTGTCTTTATGCCCGTGGCGGCCGTGCCAACACGAACCCAACCCAAATAGTTGTGCCAGGCTGTATCGCCCACCGTGCCTGGTTCCCGAGCCCAATACGGCTTAGGCAAACGTACCATGCTAGCACGACCCATTTTACTTCGTACCAGGATAGGCCTTGAACCGTCCAAGGCCAGTTCAAAAAAACCCGTTCCGATGCCCACCTCTACTCAAGTTCCAACGACTCAAGTGGATGGCACCAACAGCGTAGGACAAGGACGCATGGGGCTGGCACTGAGGATGAGGACGTGTGACGGCAGTGGCAGATGACGAGAACAAGGACACGTGGAGACATCATGGAGTTCACCGAGGTCTGGACAGCGGCATTGAGGACGGCGAGCACATCAGGGGTGTCGCTGAGATGACCTCACCTAGTACGCGTTGGGCCTCAGGGGAGTTGGGAGGTGAGTGGACACAGCACGTTGGCCTCACGTGGTGCGCTTCGTGAGTCAGCGTCTAGGAAAACACCACTCAAACGGGTCTGGCTCAGGCCTCTTTTTTGCACGTGTGGGACAAATCCACTCAACCGTACAGGTACAGCCAGAGAATATGGAATGGGCCAGGCCCCAGCCTAAATGAAGGTAACCAAACTTCCGAAAGTTTGAATGTGGCCGGTTACTGCTAAGTAGTGCAAAATAAACTAATTTATTTTATACAAATACGCATTATTTGGGACATGTGTTGTCTATATATCAAATATTCAATAAACAAAATAAAAACTATAGAATAAAAGAATCAATTGAGACAAAGCGACAATGTACTAATAAGAAAGCAATCTTCCCATTGCCTACATCAGTATGATTTGTCATCATTAGTCATCACTTTAACACAAACTTTCATTAGTTTGCACACAAGCTAGTAAATTCCAGGTTTAATTCAATACTTCTTGCACTAATTTCTTTTACCCATCCAGATTATTGCAGATTTGTTTTTATCATGGTTAGAATGAACATATTGATGACATGAATTTTGCAATCTCCCTATTTTCTTCACAAGCCAAAAGAGCACAAGTATTACACGTACATTTTCGTCCGGTTTTAAAATCTGCAAGTCTCAAATATATAGCACATTCTAGCATACCACAAATCTCAAACGATCAGCTAAGTTATTTTTTTTCCTTTCGTTGGTAGATCAGAATTATAAATCAAAATACGCATGAGAATAATAAGACTTAACTTGCTACAACTGAGGGTGGGTTTATATCGCTGTTTGTATTACACCGAAGTACAACAATACAGACATTCTCGTAGCACCAAAATTTACTTTACATGTAAACTAGCGGAAAGAATGAAAATCCCACTGGTTCACTTTCATGACTTTCTTGCAGCAAACATAAATTGAAAGGGAGCAAGGCAAAAGAACGGAAGCCGCGTAGACACCCTTGTCTTTAATGGTCAGTTCTTGCTACAAATCAAACCAATGACAAACATTAGGCCTTCTGGGAATCTGCAACCATTCCCTGCAGATCAACCATGCTTGATGATATATACACTCTTGATCAGGCACCTCTATGCTGAAAACTCAAAATTTTCCTTTACCAACACTGAGGAATCCAACAAATAACTGCTCTTTTTCATCCTATGGTGGCTACTTGCAAGAATACCTGTAGTCAACAATTACCCCAATTCATCTGAGCCCGTTGTGGCTGCTGATAACAATTGGCAGGTGGCCCCACCATTTCAACAGCTCCAGCAATGGTCTGCGATGGCTGGAGCAGTGGATGAACAGCGGCTCCAGCCAGAGTCTGTGCTGGGTGATACATCCCTCCAAAGGCACCATGACCCGCTTGAGCAGGGGCAAATGGCAGGTGCTGCCCCTGCGGAGGCAGACCATAGAAGGAGCCAGATTGGAGACCAGATATATCTCGTCCAGGTGCAGGAATCCAGATAGTGGAGCCTTCGCTCTGACCAACATATACCAAGCAGTAAGAAAGAAATCCACCAATGGCTTCAATAAGTGACTGAACCATCAATTCATTTGTATAACTTTGTTGTTCTAAATTTGACATTTTAATTGTCAATGATATGACGTACAATCATTATAAGAAACATGGACTTGGTGTGAGAAAAAGAGAACTAGAACTTGAAGTGTCTGAATTTAGTTGAATGCTTGAATTGGACCTCTGAAGAGAACCCAATAAATTCAAATGATCTTGAACTATCTAAATTTTTTAAAAAAAAATTGAAGCAAGTCAGCACATGTGAAAAACAAAAGAAAACCCCTTAAATATAATGCCCACTGCATTTGTTTATGAGGTTCCAACATTAGTTATCATGCTTTTATAGAAGTACTAGCAAGATTATTTTCACAAAGCTCAATCCATTGTGCTAACGTACTCAACTCGGCAATTGTATCGCATTTGGAGCTTCTAAGCCATAAATTTAGGCCCTATTTGTTTGGGCTTTTTCACCGGCTTAAAAACCAAAAAGCTACAACCTAAACAAACGAGTAGTTTTTATCTAGGCTTTTTAAAAGCCATAAGCCTCCATATAACTAAAAACCAAAAACCACTGAAGAAAAGCTTTTTTAGCTTATTAATAGTTGATATTAGACTAATAACACTAAAGTTAGATAAAATTACCCAACTCTATCACGTATAAAAGCCGTTAGCTTTTAAACTGTTTAAACCAAAAAGATGGCTTTAAACTATAAGCCAAAAAGTCTAGCCTAAACAAACAGGGCCTTAGGATGTCAAGACTAAGGGCAAACAATAACAGTGAATCAATATTTAGTACCCTTATATATAAATACCTTACTTGAAGTCTCTCCATAAATTACTACAGCACCAAGCAGGTAGTTCTATTAAAACGATCCAGAATATATTTCAAAATTCTTGAACAGTCAATCTGTATTTCGTACCCTTATATTATATAGAAATAACCTCACTTTAAGTCTCTCCATAAATTACTACAGCACCAAGCAGGTAGTTATACTAAAACAGTCCTGAAAAATAATTCTAAATTCCTGAACTTTCTATTGACATAACATTTATCAACAAAAAACTTCAAATAGATAAAGCTGACTTAATTACAGATTTTTTTTCATTTATAGGCATAAACATTTACCTGCTGCCCCGCAATATAGAAGTTATTTTCTTTGAATTGTGATCCACTGCCATCATCATTCTCTGTCGAAGTTCCTCTTGCCACCAGTGTGTTATTTGTATAGATTGATGGACTAGAACCATATGTTCCATAGGCACCAGCACCAGGGTTTAGAGCATGTGTCTGGCTTCCAGTGTTAGCACCAGGCTTGTATGTAGTGGCTGAGTATTTGATTGGTGGTGCAACAGCTGCACTTGCAGGTGGATACATGCCTCCAGTTGAAGGTGGCTGAGGAAATGCAGGATTACCCATGAAAGGGTGAAGGGTATGTGATGGAACATAGAACGGAGAGATATACTGATTATATGGGATAAAGCTTGGTTGATAATGAGGTAGATGTACACCCACAGGCTGGCGGAATACAGGAAGGGGTTGCTGTGGAATAGCAATTGAACTTGGTACAACTCCAGGAGATGGGGCCGCAAGTGGAGTGGACCCAGATGAAGACAACACCACCGAGTTGACTGCCTGTGGTAACTAAAACATAAAAGTTATGAACTAGACTGAAATCAAGGATTAAACTGAAAGATAAAAAATGCAAATATCTAACAGAAATTATCAACCTATCCAGAAAGCGAACTACTGCCAGACCTAGACAATGTAAAATCCACAAGTAAACAGCGAGGTGCATATATAATTTTGTGAAGATAACTGGCGTGAGAAAATCATTTTGCATAAGCCCACATTAGCGCTAAATATCCTAAATAATCAAATCAAGTGATGACAATGCACTATACCTAATATTAAGAGATTCTGAAAATACACATGAATATAGCAGAGAATCATCTTAAAGGAAAGATGTGATACCCACAGCTATCATCTTAAGTGTTTTACAGAAGAAATATGGAATAGGAAGAATATTAGTGTATCAACCACTAATATTAGTGTATCAACCACTACCCAGTGCTGAACCAATAATCAATCTAGAGAAGATTAAAAAAATCTGAAAAAGAAGCACTGGATACAATTCATTGTGTATCTCTTAAAAAGAATTATTTTCACCAGACTGAGATTTGTGTTTGAAATGTTGGCACCACATACACACAATTCGTACCTACCTATTTACTATGAGACTGAAAAATTGCTAAGGAAATAGATGCAAAACATGATGGTGCACTAAATGCGGAAAAGCTATATATTTACAGCCAAATAATATTTTTACATCAATTGGCTAAGCTTCCACATCAACAAGCTCAGCCACAGCCACTGAGATGAAATCAAATAATGATATGATAAAAAGATATAGATGCAAACCTCTTGAGTCTGGCCAGTTTGAGCAGGCAGAACTGAAATGTTCCCATACTTGATAGCAGCTCCAGAAGCAGTAAATGGTGAGAGATGGCCATCAACATCAGCAATTGACTGGTAAAGTGGTACATAATAGCTTGCAGAAAAATCATTTGGCTGTTGCACCTGCATGCTTAATTTGACAAGTGTTTATTAAGACTAAAGAATTATTTTTTATACATTAAAAATGAAGCATTTAGACAGAGCAGTATAGATAGTTCAGTGGACAGTGTGTTAGAAAGTGTACATGTAGTCTATTATGGAGTTGGTGAGCTCATGTCAGGTAGAACGACCATATAACGTTGGGACAAGGCCAACAATCCAATCATATCAGACCTTCGGAACAGAACAAGTGGTTTGTGCAACAATGTACTAAGAAGGTTAAGAACGAGGGGCAGCTACAAAACCTACTGCGAGCTAAGGAACAGTATTTCCAGCAAGAGGGTAAAGCAATGTGAAAATGATGCAACATGCAATCTTACATGTAGAGATTACAAATAAATCTAGTATGATGGAAATATCTTTACAGTAATGCATACTAACATGTCAGGGTGATATGGAAATAAAGGGGACAAGGACTAACATCTCTTGTACTGAGGACTAACATCTATGTAAGAAATCATACCATATTAATATGAATAGTCGATAAATAAATAAAAAATCATGGGTCACATAAGTACCGCACGTGCCTGACATTCAGATGTTTCTTGTAACGGAATTTGATTCCCTTGCGATTGTGGTGCCAATGCAAATGTTGAGTACAATGGAGTGGTTTGAACAACTGAATCTTGGGGTATGTGTGAAGCTGCTGCATCCTTTGAATAATCTGATTCTGCAACTTCAGGTGTACCAAATGAATTATCCACCTCATGAGGTGAAATATTATCTGTCATTTCAACAGGCAGCTGCTGCGGACCTGGCTCAGCAGCCTTTTGACCAGTAGAGGATGCACCTTGATGACTGCAGTTCAGTTACCAAATAAAAATTAAGGATATATGCAATCGAAAGCTACTAGTACTGATGAAAAAATATTAATCACAATCTAGAAAATAACTTTAATTGTAAGAAACAATTAACAAACTAATTGTTAGTTGAGGACCACAATAGCTATTTTGATATCCTCAGATATGTGCCACTAGTAAGCTACAAGAAAACATCTAGAATCATTTTCATCCCAAAAACATACACAAATAAAATACAGTAGCAAACGGCCCCTCACAAAACAAATGTGTACTAACACAAAGTATTTATCCTGCTGGGATGCCGGCTTGAAAGAGATAAGATACTAGAATAGGGAGAAGAAGGCCATAGATGAGAGAGAAAAGTTCTGAATTTTGATGAGAAACAAACTAATTATTTCTTCTTGCTTGATCTCATAAGTTCCAATGTGTAGCCTTTTGTAAGGCTGACTTGAATTGTCCCCTAAGAACTCTTTACAAAATCCAATCTGTTTCAAACTCAAGGATAACTCGTAGGCTAAGTAAACTTTCAAGGAGGATTGTATTGGTAGGTGAGCCGCCTGAACAATAGTCCGGCTGCTACAGTATCACTACAATACGTACATGCCACAGTACCACAACTCAACCAACTTGCGGCATCATTTTCACTAAACATAAGATAATTACAGTAGCCAAACATACACAATAAACAGCTTAATAACATTGCATAGTGGCAGACATTAGCTAAAATACAAACCTAGTGGCAGGTTCATCCACAACTTCATCCACCTCCTCAGAAGATTCATATTCCGGCGGTGCAGAGCTCTTCTCACTATCAGGATCTTTCGGAAAGGCCACAGTTCGCTCAAAAATGGTGCCAAAACTGCCAAAACTGAGCCCATATTTTTCTGACTGTGTGACCTGAAGGTGATCCGGAATAATGACATGCTGCTTGTCTGACAACCGCATATTGCTGAGTGTTTTGTTCATTTTCAAAGAGATATCTTCCTTATGAGTGGAATTTGATACCGGCTCTGACTGGGGAACAGTCTCTGCAGTAACAGGTACATCATCACGGATTACAAGTTCAGCTTGGGTGGGTTTGTTTCCTGATTTTGGCTTCCACTCTTTATTTGGAATACCTAGATAGCAAAATTTGCATTATAATTAGTAAAGCAAAGGCAAGAATTTCAAAAAGGACTGTTCCATTCAAATATAAAACCATGACTTAAAATATTGTTCATCAACTATAAAATGACAATAATCTGTTAGAAAGTAAAACATTTGTCAACTATATTACTATTAGAGTGTATGATAGAAAGCAAACATGGAGGAAATGAGAGTGGAATGAAATAAAGAATTGAGTTATGTGTTATTAGAATTAATCTCTTAAATGTTACAACTTTATTTGTGGCATGAGGTTATTGCTTTGATGGTAGAGTGATATGGACATCCACCAAAGATATCTACTCTATTAAAGCTGGTGGAAACCCCAGCGCGCGGGGAGAGCCGCCACGCCAGCATTTTTCCAAGAAAAAGTCCCCAGCAAATTCCAAAATTACATTTCAGCCCTCCCACTGGCTCCTTTGCACAAAAAACCTCGTGGTTTCACAAATTCGCATCTAGCTCCAGACCAATGAAGCCGGAAACGCGGAACGTGGCAGAGTTCCTCGTCCCGGGAACTTCGTCCCGAAACGAGGAACGGGGACAACACGGTACGTTGACCCGAACGCTACTGGAACGTCGTCGATTCGAACCCCCAGGACGCGGTGGAAACCGAGGGGAGGAGTTGGGGGAGAATGAGAACCTGCGCTTGGATCGTTGGGAGCTCGGGGAGAAGAAGGCGCCGCCGGAGCTAGGGCTGTGGCCCGCAGCCCGCCAATGCCGGCGATGGAGAAGACGAGGAAGCAGCAGCGGGCGCGTCGGCCGGTCACCTCCGTTTCCAGATTCGGCCGCTGCCGCCCGCCGGAGAAGGAGTTGGAAATTAAGAGGATAATCCAAGCGGAAAAGTGCTCACACTTGGTGGGATTGGATGGCTCCGCCGAGTACTTCACCTGCCAAGAACCACGAACTTGAATTAGATCGCAGCGCAGCAAAGAAGAAGAAAACAAGGGGGAGAGAGAGAGAGAGAGAGAGGAAGCTAACCATGGTTGCGGCCGGCGACAGAACTGCACGCGGCGGCGGAATTGCGAAGATGAGAGGGTGGCGGCGCGGAAGGGTGATTTTATACAGGAGGGAGGGAGACAGAACCCTACAGGCCTACATTGAATGGAGCGAGCAAATAAAACCTTACTCGGCAATTGGGCCGCTCACGGGCCGTCGATGTGAGAGCGAGCTAGCTTTTGGTATTTATCGTCAATATCTATGAACTCAGAAATCTGGTTATAGTTGCAGCTTTTAGTATTTATCGTCAATATCTATGATCTTATTAAAAATAAGAACTTGTATCGGTTAAACTTGGCTATGAAATATAATATTACTATTATATTTAATTCCGTTCCTACGTCATCGTTCCTACTACATTGAACGCTGCCTCGTCCGGGATCGTTCCAAGAACATCGCTCCCAACCAATTGGGAACACGTTCCAACTCTCGAATCTAACACTCAAGAGGTATACCCCTTCGCACTATAATTTTCAAAGTGGCATCCTCGTCCCGCTGCTCCTGCTCTCAACCCTCGACCGTGAACTTGGCTTCATAGCTCCAGACCAAGCCATTTTGCAAAAAATCCTCGCGGTTCCAAAAAACTGCATCCAAACCTGAACCACACCCTTTTGCAAAAAAGTCCTTGTGATTCTAGAAAATTGCGTCTAGCTCCGAACCAAAATTCGCCAGTGCTACCTAGTTTATTCATACATCCACAAAAGTAAATTTTATTCATAACCTATTATTCTTGCTTTTTTGTTCTCATTTTTTCTGAAATCACCTGGCATTAAAGCTTGCTCAACAACTAAGTGTGAAACAAACAGTATGCCTGTAACATTGAATGAGAACAGCTTTTCCTATGCACCAATCAACCATACACATAGCAAGGCATAAAAACCATAGTTATCAAAAGAGAAAATCTACTATTTGCCATCGAATAACTCGCTTCTATGATTTGCTATCAAATAAATGCTTGTCCATTATATGCCAACAGGTTTCAAATTTTGCCTACAATACACCATCACCATTACCTGACCATCACAGCCCCTCCATTAAGCATGCCAGATTTTCCAAAATCGCCCAAAATACCCCTGCTCAACTCCAATCACCTAGCGTGAAGGCTAGTGTCGGTGTTTCGAGAACCGGCAAGTAAAATTTGTAAGTCTTGAGGGGCCGCGCGTTCCTGTTCCTTGAATGGTTAGACCCCAAAAAGAGAAAGGAGGGTCCAGGGTATATACTGGTTCGGGCTGAATGTCCCTACTCCAGTTCGTGCGGTAGTGCGTGTTTGTATTGATGCTGATGAGCTCACTGGGTTACAAGCGAGGGCTACGCAAGCGCCTCGTGTATGATGCTTCAAGAAAGGAGCAATGAGCGTGAAGGGCCGGGAGCTAAGGAATGGGCGATCGTTCGTCTATCCTCCTCTCTCTCCCCTCGTCGGAGGGGTATGTGGCCTCCCTTATATAGTCGGGGAAGGTTACATAGAGCGTAAAAAAAAAGGGCGGGCTCCTACGCTGGGAGTTCGGCCTTCGCCTCGGCGTCCGTGTTGGACTTGACCTCCGACGGATAGTGGTTGGCCTCTCATCGATCGGCGCCGAAGCCCTGAGGTCGCTGAGCGAGGCGCGTCCGGCCTCCCGAAACGGCAAGACTGCTTCTTCAGAGTTCTGTCAGCGCCGACGCCGGTGTCACCTTCAGGATTGTCTAGGGAGGCGCGCGGTTTCCTGCTTATTACACCGGTTGATCAGATGGGGTAGGTGGTAGGTAAGGTCCGGCGCCGGCCCGGTGATTTTGATGTTTGGCTTTGACGAAGAGGGCCCGGTTTGATCGAGGTTTCGGTCCGTCTGACCGCTTGGCCGGAGCATCTCCGAGTCGCTATCGCCAGAGTCAGTGGGGAGCCCGCCTATTGGTTTGGTCTGACCGTCCTCGGTCGGCTTTGGTCGAGGCCTTGGCCTCCAAGCCAGTACGCAATGCCCATACGCCTTTCCCGGCAATGGGGTACCTATGTGTTGGGTATCCGCCATAGCCTCGAAGTTCTCGACCGCTTGGGAAGCCGGGTTGGGGTTTGCACCACGCTGGATCTTTGGTCAAGCGTTAATGTCAAATGGTCGGATTTTTGGCTACTACCGCCGACTGTGTTTAGTTTAGCTTGGCCCGGCAAGGCGAAGATCCGGTGGATGGAGTTTTGAGCCCCGAGCGTGCCTGAGAGCCGGTCGGGGTTTATTCGAGTGTGGTGGTTGCTACCATTTGCTCGAACTCCTGGCTGAAGGCTATGCAGTAATCGCAAGCGTGTTGGTCGGCAAGGACGGCTTCCCGCGCCGCTCGACCAAACGGGTTGGTCGGTTTTGTTGGTCTTGCAAGGAGCGATCCGGCGGATGGAGTTTCGGCGCCCGAGCGTGCCTCGAGAGCGGTCGGGGTTTATCCGCAGGGAAGCGCCTGCTTGTCGGGAGTGATAGAGGCGCCCATCCCCCGTGTTTCGAAAGCGAGGCGGCCGCTTCCTATGAATAAGCTCCGCCCGCAGTGGGACTGGAGTGAGGTGAGCGAACGCTGTGTTATGCGCGAGGCTCAACGCCGTGCTCGTCGTGGATTTAGCCGATAAAGTGGTTCGAGTGGGCCTCGTGGTTTCGAGGAGAACCATTTCGAGCGGACGTTATCCCATCGCGGCGCCTCGACCCACTGAGGCGCACCCATGAGAGCTTTTCGTTACTCGATCCCGAAGTCGGACTCGTGTCGTCTGGCCGACCTGGGCGCAATGGCCGCCACCGCCGTCGGCGGCTCATGGAGAGTTTGACGATGGCCTCGAACACGATTCAAGGCGATTGGTTTCACGACCCAACGAGGCTCACCGAGCTCGCCTTATCCTCGCCCTCGCTCGTTTTTTCTTCTCTTGCTCGGGCGACACGTCGCCCAATCGGTGGCGGCGTCGGCCCACAAAGACTTGGTCGAGCCTCGAGTATAAGTCAGTAAACCTTTTCAGGTTTACGGACCGTAGCGTCCTTGCGTGTTTTTCTTCTTCGCAAGGCGACTTTGAGTTCGGGGCGAGGCCTAAGGAGCCAGACGCCTCGCCGATGTCCTTTCGCCGCCGCGGGGTCCGCTAAGGATTAAATGCGGGCGATCAAGAGCTAGGGCATCGCATCGCTGAACCGCTTTGTGATTTGCGGGAAGCGGACGGGCGCCGCTTCCGTCGCAATGCTCGCTTATCGACGCCGTCTCGGCCGGCGATCACGCGCTTTTATAAGCGGAGAGAGGCCACGGGCGGATTCCCCACGTTGTCCCCGTTTTTCGCCGCGAAAAGGAGAGAGACGACGGCGAAGCGAGGAAGATCAAGAAAGCCCCAAGAGAAGGGTTCTTTGCCTTAGCCCCTTTTTTCCACCCAACTGCCGTGACCCCGGAGATGACGTGGGCCGGAGTGCACGATTCTCGACGCCGTGCTTGGCTCTGGCGAAGAACTGCTCCTCGCCGCCGAGGTGGTTTTGGAGGGTGCCGAATTTGTGGGTTCGAGCTCGCGGCGACGGCGAGATCGTCAGAGCTGCGCCCTTCTTCGAAGCGCTGGTTCGCTTCCTCGCATACGCTCGTCTGCTGGGCTTTTCACTTTACAAGGTGGAGATGCACCATCCAACCAACAGGTACCGCACATCGCGATCTTCATCACGCCAGGCGAGGTTTTCGGGATCGAGCCCCATTGGGCCCCTCCGAAGTATTTCTTCCATGTCGGGGTGAAGGGCAACCGTCGAGGTGCTGTTGGCGATCGGCGGCCGCCATCCAAATTTCCCATTCAATCGATTAGAGAGTACTCGACATGAAGTTGCCACTTCAACCGGTGGCACTCGAGTGGTTCTACATTCGAATGAGGGATACAGACCGCCTTCACCGGGACGCCCGTGGCGGTTCGAATGGGTCGCCTACGGACGAGAGGAGAAGCGGAAGATGGTGGTGATTCTTGAGCGGCTTATGCTCGAAGAGGCGAGGCTCGACGGTTCTGCTGTCGGCGGGCGTTCATGGCGGCGGCTGCAACCTCATGGGATGTGCCCCACCCGATAGCCCGACATTTATGGGCGCCCGACCCCATGAGGATGGAGGGTTCGACCTCCGCTCGGAGGCGGAGGCTCGGGCCGCTGGCCCGACGCTGAAAGCCACGGTGGCGGCGGCGGTGTTCGAACCTTTCGTGAAAAACCCCGAACTTGGTGAGCGGGAAGTCCTCCTATCCTTTCTATGCGGTTTTGATTTCCGCCCGACTGAATTGAGTTCTCGCCTTTCAGTACCGCTGAGCATCTTCGGGCGTGCTTCTCGGGGAGAGGAAATGAGGCGCCATCCGCCAACAAAGCCGAGTTATGGAGTCCGCTTAAGGAGCGCCGAAAGCAAGAAGAAGGAAAAGAGGCGGTTTGTCAGTTTGTGGCAGGCAAGAGGAGGTGTCTGAGTCGACGGCGCTTTCTTCTCATTGATGGGGTCGCCCTCCGACGACAGCGGAGACCTCGGCGTTACATACGAGGAGTGTGACTTCGGGCTGCCGCCGGTCGACGATCCAATGGAGGATGTTGACACGGAGGTCGTCGTCGCGGTGTCCCGGGCAGGGACACCTCCGACGGGGGTGCCCCTAGAGGAGGGGAGAGATGGCCTTCCCTCGCCAGTGAGACCGCCAAGAGGGCGCGTTGTTCGACACCTCCGCCGGCGTGGTCGGGCCTTGTCCCTCACCGCGTGTCGATCTTGTTCAAATGCCCCGACCGCCCTTGCTTTTAGGGATTTTATGAGGAAAGCTTGATGTAAGCGGCGAACCGCCACGATCGACACGGCGCTCCTCGGTGGGAGTTGAAGATACGCCGGTCGATAGAGGGCAATGTCGGAGGCGGCGGCATTGCTGCGTTCGTGATCGCCGACGTGACGGAGATCGCGGCGCGGTGATACCGAGGCGCCCACGAGTTGGCGCCCCACGACGCCCCGGCGACTGCCGGAGCTTCGCCACAAGCGGGGCCGAGGAGGGCGGACTAATCTCGCGCCGCCGGTGGCGGGCGCGCCTCCCGAGGAGTCTCGCATCGAGGCAAGGCTTATCGCCGCCAATGGAGCAAATTGGGGACGAGTCATGCGGTCGGCGGCGGCGAGGCCGTGGATCCGCGGCTGTGGTGATGAGGCTCAACCGCCGAAGCGGCCACCGACAGCAGCGGGCGAGTTTTTTCGGCCGCTTCGACCATTTTGGCCCGGCCAAAGCGGTGACCCCGCGAGACATCGTTTCGGCGGACGATAAGCGAGCTTGAAGAGCTGGAATCCTCGCGGAGGGTTCCCAACGGGCCGGACCGAAGTCAGGCAGATTCTGTAAGCTCAATCTTCCTTGAGTCTTCCGGAGGCGGACGCGGTCGCCGGGGATCGACACTTTGGTGCGGTAAGTTATGCTCGAACTTTCTTGCCCTTTCTGGATGTTGACGGATCTCGGCGGAGCGGTGGTCGATCGCAGCGGCTTTTTGCGCGTTTCGAGGGCAAGTCCGAAGTCCTCCGCCGCAGACAGCCAGAGGGTCGCCATGCGGAGGGTCGCGACTAACGGACTCGAGCCGCAGGAGGCTCGGGAAGCCATGGCGCCAGAAAGCGATCATGGCGGCGGAAGCTCACGGATGGTGAGCGAGAGGACGACGCCTGCGCAGGAGGAGCGCCGATCGTGAATCCTCGAGGCGAGGGTATCCGAAGCCGAGTCCTGCCTCAAGTGAGGCCAACAACATGAGGACTGCTGCCAGTGACGCGGGCGGGCGCAGGTCGGGAGGAGGCCCGCAACGCCCGGATGTCGCCTCGAGGAGGCGGCCGTGGCGTGAAGTCCGGAGGAGATCCCGGGAGACTCTGCCATGGAAAGTGCCACGTCCGTAAGTTGTTATTGTCCTGGTTGGTTGGAAGGTGCCGGGCGATTTCGACCGCCGATCTTCGTGAGCCGCAAAGATTCAAATAAGTCGCGAGGCACGGCGTCCGCGGCGGAAGAACGCGACGCGGCATCATCGGCGCGATGGAGGCGTTTTCGGCGATTTAGAAAGAAATGGAGGATGAGCGGCCCTGATCGCTGAAGTTAGGGACCTTAGGAAGGTCGGCCGCCGCTCAAGGCCCGATCGCTTTGGTCAGGCGAGGCACGAGTCCGCCTGCAATCGAAGGGCCTGCAGCCGAAAGCACGCCGAGAAGTCGGTGAAGACGAAGGCCGCCGGGGCCACTTCCGCTTCGTTAACGCCATGTCCTTCTACAATGGTCTTGACTCGCCAAAGTCAGCAATGGATCGCCCGAACGACCGACGAGGAGGTCGAGCACTTCGGCTCAAGCCGAGCCCTATGCCCGAGCGATCGCCGACCGGATATCCCCGTAACGCCCTCCACGGGATTACGAATAATGTTAGATATTTATGCGAATGTAAAAACTTTGACATAATGAACCGGGTTTCGTTTTTGTGCTTGCTCGCGAATTTTAAGCTCTTCCTTTGCGCTCAGAAGCCGTGACTCTGGAAACCGCCGGAGGGTTTCTTCGGGTGTAGGTGTTTTTGATTTTCCGGAAGGAGCGCGAAGAAGGGGCTAAAAAAGGAAGACCCCGAGGTCGGGATACGTTCATTCAAGCCTTACGCAGGAAAGGAGTAGCCCCGACCGACTTGTGGTTTCAGACCAGATGGGTATCCTTCACAAGAAAGCGCTACTTGAGACCAGAGCGATCGTGGCGAGGTCGCAGCGTTTGGGTCGACAGTTACCCATTGGGGCCGAGTAGTTGGTCGGGACGCCGACCCGTATGAACATGAATGGCGTTGGAAGCGAGAGCACCTATTCACATTTTGGGCGGGAAAAGGACGTTTCCGACCGGCCCGTGGCTCGTGCCGTATAGGTAACCCGCTACCACGAGGCGCTACAAAACCGTGAGCCGGGCGAGGTCGTCACGCCACCGCCTGGATGGGTTATCCACTAGGGAGCCGAGGGAATTGGTCGATCGCCGACCCTTCGCATGAATGTGAATGTCATTCGGGGAGCGGAGCACGATTTCGTGATCTTGAACGAAAGGACGCTTCCGATCGCTTATGGCTCGTGATCAGACAGTTACCCTTTTCTCAAGCGCTTTGAGACCGTGGCCGTGGGCGAGGTCGTGGCGCTTGGCCTGACAGTTAGCCGTTAGGAGCCGATGGTCACGGATCGCCGATCCAGATGATGCTCTACCGAGTTCTCGAAGCGACGCGTGGCGATCGGGCGTGGCTTCGGCGACGTATCGCCGGTCGCTCGATAAAATTATGAGGAGACGGAGCCCGTGACTTATCTCTTTCGTCGCCAGCGCGGCGGCTCGCAGCGCCGCGCGGATTCCGAGGATGTCCAGATAATTAGGTCCAGCGAAGACCGTTGCCGCACATCGCAACAGGGCGGCGCGCTCAGACTTCGTGGTCGCTTTGGCGCATTAAATGCGGCGCGATTTTAATGCACGCCGATCGCAGCTGCCGCCGAGGGCGCGCCAGAGACGCCGCCAAGCACGCGAGGCGCGGCGGTTTCGCAGTGAATCCGCCTTATAACACGGCGTGAGGAGGCGAACCATCTCCATTTAACGCCAGTGTTGTTTTGGACCCTTTGCCTTCCAAGCCCGCTTTGGAGGAAGTTCTCGGGTGTTATGGCAAGCGGCGCGAGACGACAGAGGGTCGGCAACGAGCGCGAGGGAGTCCCGGCTCACCTCCAAGAAGGCTGGACGGAGGGCTCCTCCGGCCAAGCGGCGGCGGGTTGGACCTACCCTCGCCAAGCGGTTTCTTCAGGGGAAGGCTCACGGTCGACTAGGGCGCTACGCAGTAAGGTTACGTAGACTTGCAAGCCCCCGAGCGGGTTCGCGCCGCTTGGGTCGATCAGGCAGATAGATGTGTTCAGCAAAGGAACAGGTCCTTAGGGAAAGAACCGCCTGAGCTTTTCGATGTTCCAAGCGTTTGAAACAATGTCGCCCTTGGCGTCTTTGAGTCGGTAGGTGCCAGGCCGGATTACCTCCACGACGGTGAAGGGGCCTTCCCACGGAGGCGAAAGCTTGTGCTTGCCGGCGTTGGACTGAACTTGGCGCAGGACCAAATCGCCCACGTTGAAGGCTCCTACCACGACCTGGCGACTCGATAACGCCAGAAGGCGTTTGTTGGTATTTGGTCGACCGGAGGACGGCGACGTCAAGCGCCTCGCCGAAATGGGTCGATGGCGTCTTGTCATGAAGTCGAGCCCCGAAGTTCTGGCCGAAGACTTGAAGTCTAGGGCGCCAGATTCCAAAGTCGGGCTTACAGATGCCTCGCCACCAACACCAAGAAGAATGGTGTGAAGCTTGCTGACCTGGTTGGGTAGTTCAGACTCCAAAGGATTCGGAGGCGCCACTCGGCGCAAATACCTACCGATTGCTTCAACGATTGAAGATTCGCGCTTGAGCCCTCGGAAGGACCATGCCGTCAGCCTCTCTACCGCCGTTGGTTTATAAAGGGCGACGTTACCAATGACACGGATGTTGAAGTCGCCGCAGAATCGAGAAATTCCTCCCTGAATCGCGCACCATTGTCGGTGATGATGGATTTCGACTCCAAACCGTAAACGATGCCTTGGAAGAAGTCGGCCTTCTTGTGGATGTGATGGTAGCGACCGCTTAGCCTCTATCCACTTGGTAAATTTGTCCACCGCGACAAAGAGGCGGGTGGCCCCCGGCGCTTTCTTGAAGGGCCCGAAAGGTGTCGAGTCCCCAAACCGCGAACGCCACGTGACGGGAATCGTCCGAGGGCTTGAGCCGAGGTGTGTCTCGCCGAGCAAAGAATTGGCACCTTCGCAAAGCGTAACGATTTGTTCAAGGCCAACCACGGCGGCCCGCCAAGAGAAACCTTGACGAAAGCCTTTCCCACGAGGGACCGTGAGGGGTGCGTGGTGTCCGTGATATTCCAAGATGGATGTCAGAAGAACTCCTTGCCTTCTGCGGGCAGATGCACTCGAGAACCCCGGAGGACTCTCTTGTAAAGGTTCGCCGACTGTGGCAAAGGACTTACACGGCGAGCGGCGTCGAGGCCTCGGTGCCGGTCTTGAGAGAGTTCCATCTGTCAAAGTGGTCGACGAAGGCTTCCTCCACGGATTCGGTCATCAAGACGTTTTGGCCCGACGGGAAGGGCGGCGACGCGGTTTGCGGTGTCCGGCGAGCGGGCGGACCGGCCGCTTGATCGACCACCGGGTCCGTTCGGACGGACGGTTGTTGGAGGTCGTGGGCAAAGACTCCGTCCGAAACCGGTCCCTTGCCCGAGGCAATGTTGGCGAGGTGGTCGGCCTCGCATTGTTGTAGCGCCAGAGTGTGGATGGAGCTCAAACCCTTGAATTTTTCTTCAAGTTTATGCGACCTCAGCAAAGATGTCGCCATTCGTGGGTCTCGGGCTCGGAGGTTCATGACTCGGTCGACCACCACTTGGAGTCGCCAGATATAAAAGCCATCGCCACGCCGAGGTCGGCGGCGATCCGGAGACCGTTGATGAGGGCTTCAGATTTCGGCGACATTGTTGGTGGCGCTGAAGATAAGTCGGACAACATATCTGGAGCTCGCTCTCGAGCGGGAGACGATGACGATTCCCACCCGCTCGCCTTCTTGGTGTAGGACCCGTCGAAGCACATTGTCCAATATTCGGTCTTCGAGCTTTGGTGGCGCTGGCTTTGGTCCACTCAAAGAACGGTCGGCAAGGGCTTGGGACTTGATCGCGGTCTTGGGAACAAACGAGATGTCGCGGGCCGTTGAGTTCGAGCGCCCACTTGGCTATCCTTCCCGAGGCGTCATGCGCAGATGATCTCGCTTAGCGGCGAAGAAGTCACCACGTAGATGGGGTGCCGGTCAAGTAGTGGATCGCTTTTCTTGGCGATTAGCACCGCAGAGAGCGCTTCGTGACTTGCGTAACGGCCTTGACGCCGAGAGTACTTCGGCCGATGAAGTAGACCGGCCACGACTTTGAGGGCACGCCTCTCCGCCCGCCGACGACGAAGTGCCGCGCTTACGACTGGTCGTGGGCGGCGGCGTAGAGGAGCAGAGGTTCACACGGCGACGGCTTGCCAGACCGGTGACGCTGAAGGCCTTCAATCGGCCAAGGGCCTCTCGAGCCTCGGCGCCCAATCAAGTGGTCGGACTTCCGAAAGCATTTTTTAATAAGATCTCCGCGCCGCCAAGGCGAGACACGAACGCAGCTCAAGGTCGCCAGCACCTCGCCGCCTTTTGACGCCTTTTAGGTTCAGAATTGGTCCCATCTTCATGATTATGAGACCTTCACGGGTTGGCTCGATGCCGCGCTCGGATATGATGAATCCGAGGAGCTTTTCGGGGACCCCGAAAACGATTTCGGGGTTGAGTTTTATGCGAACCGCGAGGTTCGCAAAGTTTCTCTCGTGTCGGCGACGAGGTCGCCGGTTTTCTCGATTTGACGACGATGTCGCCCACGTGACACCTCGATGTTACGACCGATCCGTCTTCAAACAAGTGTACATACATACGCTGGTACGTCATACCAAGATTCTATTTTATGAATCCCGCCCAAAAGCTTGGCTACTTTTTTCTATGAGCTCAAGGCTTTTCTTTCCCGGCTTGGCAAGAAGGCGGCGACTGGCCGGGCGCCAGTCCGATGTTCAGGGTGTTTCTACGACTCCCTTGGGATGCTCCAAGATGTCGAGGTCTTCCAGCGAAGACATCCCGATTTGGTTTGAGGAAGTCGATTTAGCGCGCCTTTCCTATTTTATGGGAGGCGGACCCCACCCGCACAGATCTTGGCGGGTCTTCGGATCGATTGCGATCTTCGTGTCCTCCGCGACTCGAAGGACCCAGTCCCGACTTGCCGGAGTCGGATGGAGTCGAGGGTCGCTTCCAGAAGTTGCCGAGTTCATGACGCGATGACCGCCGAGGTTAGCTCGCGAATCGCTTCCGCAGCTTGAAAGCAAGCCGAAGGATGAGGACACAGTAATGATGCCCCGTGGCCCCGGATCTTCAGCCTTGTAGGTGTAGTTGGGGACCGCCATGAACTTGGCGAGCACGGCCTTCCCAAATGGCGTGGTAGGAGCCCGAAAACCCACCACCAATGCGAGGATCTCGGCATGGAAGTTTTGTCCCCCGAAGGTGACGGGCAGTCGACCGCCTCAACCGTAGGCTTGATGGTCTGGATGACGCTGGAAGGGCGCCTTGCTTCGTCAGAGGTCGAGCGGACGCCAGGCCGAGCGCCTCGACATACAGATGTTGAGACCGCCGCCGGCCCATGAGGACTTTGGTGAGGCGCTTCGATCCTACGATGGGGTCGACGACAAGCGGGTACCTCCGGGCGGGACACTGGCGGGGTGGTCCGCCTGATCAAGGTGATTGGGGTTTCCACCAACGGAGGTAGTTTGGGATCATGAGGGTCACGTGTGTGTACTTACCGGTAAGCGAAGCTGCGGCGTTTGTCGGCGAATCTTTCCGGCCCGTCCAAGATCATAAGGCATCCGCTGGCTCGGGAACCGGCGCCGCTTTGTCCTCTCCGGCCCGGTGTTGGGTCGCGCTTCTTTCCTTTCATGTGCGTGGGGTTTCCGAGAAAGCGCCTCAGACTTCGCAGCCCCTAGATTTGTGCTCGACGGTACCCATGGTTCTGCACCTGCTATCCATCACTGAAGTGGTCGTGGTCGCTACCTGCCGCTTGTCGGACGCTCGGCGTCATGATCGGTGGTCTCGCGGACTGCTTCCCCCTCCGCCGCTTGTCAGTGCGGCCGAGGGCTGGCCGGCCGGGCCGGATTTCGCTGGCCTTCGCGATCGAAAATGGTTCACCGCCTCCTCACGAGGATTGGTTGAAATGGCGATATCGAGCGTGTCCTGGTGGTCCGGGTTTGAGGCACCACTACCAGGACCAGGCCCCGCATGTGGTGTCAGAGATGAACGCCCCTAACGACGCTTGGCGCCGATGTTCTGGGAGTTCACAGATCATTGGGAGAAGCACGGATGTAGTCCCGAGCGTTTCCTACCTTTGCTTGCTTCTTTAGGTCCCAGGAGTTCCTGTATGCTTTGTATGTGCCTCGAAGGCCGACGAAGACGCTTCAGTCGCCCACCGATAGTCCTGGCAGTATCGAGCCGTGCTCGAGCCGAGTCCGCCAGATAAGGAGGTAATCAATGATGAAGAGGTCATTAGAGGTTCTACCGACAAAGAGCCGATAATCTTCTAACCAGACGGGTTCGCCGCCTGTACTTGGTGATGTTATCGTGCCCGGACCGGTGAAAATCCGCCCGGATCTCCCGTGAAAAAGCTCGGGCCCCGCCCTCGTGGGTCGCAAGCCGATTGCATGGCGCGATCATTGTCGGCGACCATGAACGAAAGCCGACGCCGGCTTCTTCTTCGAAAGATCGAGAGTGTCGCGGCAATAGTGTTGCCCAAGACGATGACGCCGGTATAGAGGCCCGGGTCGCTCCGGTTGGCGGCGCGCCTTCGCTTTACCAGCAGTTTGGGTCAGTATGGCCGAGCGAGACCCTCGCGCGGCCAGGCCGAGACATGCCAGACGGACAGGTTTCTACCAAATTCCCGGAGGTGCCGGTAGGTGGCTCTCGCCTGCTCATTGCTTGGGATGCCATGAGCAAAGATCGCACCATGCCGCGAAGTTTTGCCTCAAGAGGGAAGCACGGGCGCAGCTTCCCGCCAATCGCTGGTGTATTTTGGCGAAGCGCTGCAGCGCCTTGCGCCATGGTGGCTCGTGTTGACTCGCTTCGGCCGTCGACTGCGTTTTGCCGAAGTCCTGCCGCCGCAGATTCAGCCCCTGCGGGTGGGCGAAAGTGGTCTGGGCGGGACTTGGGATGACCCGCTCGTCGTGGTTGCTGGGCCACCTCCGGTAAGGAGCCGGGCATGGTCTCTTGACTTGGCGTCAAGCGCCGTACCGATCGCTTCACTCCTACCACATTGCACTGCGAGTGTACGGCCTTCGAGGCTTGTCTCAGGTTTTAACCGAGTCGCCATCGCATGAGCTTCCAAAATCTGTGGATGGAAGCCGCACAGCAACTACCATTGCTACAAAACGCGGGTTTCGGAGGCGCAAGCTGCCGCTTCAGCAGCGCTTGGCCCACGGGCGGCATGGCACAAGACAACGGCACCGGCCAGAGCCGTGAGGCCTTGAGTCAAGGTCAGCCGAAAGCGCGACGACGTAGCACTCGCGGGCTCGGTCTCGGCGTGACGGAGCAAGGTTAAGCTCTCCGTCAGATGACGATGAAGTCGAGGAACCAAACGATTCGGCCCGTGTAAGCGTTGTCGCGACGGCGAATCCATCAAGGAAGCAAAGGAGATCCGGAGACAAAGGCGACGCCATGAGGCCCCTACCGGGCGCGCTAACCGCTTGTTTCGAGAACCGCAAGTAAAATTTGTAAGTCTTGAGGGGCCGCTCTGTTTCGTTTTGAATGGTTAGACCCCAAAAGAGAAAGGAGGGTCCAGTGGTATATACCGTTCGGCCGAATGTCCTTACCCAGCCAGGCGTAGCGCGTGTTTGTATTGATGCCGATGAGCTCACCGGGTTACAAGCGGCTACGCAAGCGCTGTGTATGATGCTTAAGCAGCGGAGCAATGAGCGGAAGGCCGGAGCTAAGGAATGGGCGATCGCTCGCCTATCCTCCTCTCCTCTCCCTCGTCGGAAGGTGGCCTCCCTTATATAGCTCTGGGAAGCCTACATAGAGCGGTAAAGAAAAAAGTGGGCGGGCCCTACTCGAGTTCGGTCTTCCGCCTCGGCGTCGGTGTTGGACTTGACCTCCGACGGATAGTGGTTGGCCCTCAGGTCAAGGCTTCGCCGAGTCCATGAGGTCAGCTGAGCGAGGGCGCGGTCGCTTCCTCCCGAAACCACAAGACCGCTCTCAGAGTTCGTCAGCGCCGACGTCGGTGTCACCGGGATTGTCTAGGAAAGGCGGTTTCCTCTGTTTAGCCATACCAAGCGCCAAGATCAACAGGTGGTCGGTCTAGCGCCGGCCCGGTGATTTTGATGTCAAGCTTGACAAGAGGGCCCGGTTTGATCGAGGTTTCGGCCCGTCTGACTCCGCTTGGCCGAGCATCTCCGAGTCAAGCTATCGCCAGAGCAAATGGGGAGCCCGCCTGCTATGTATGGCCTGACCGTCCCTGGTCGGCTTGGCCGGAGGCCTTGGGCCTCCCAAGCCAGCACAACATGCTGCCCATACGCCTTTCCTGGGCCGCTGGGGGTACCTATGTGTTGGGTATCCGTCAGCTAGCTTCCCCCATTTCATATCTCTCCCCCCATCTCCACCTAAGGGCTCCCATGGACACAATCGATCCTGTAAACTCTAGCTTCACTAATCCCCCAGCAGTGCAGCTCCCCTCGGTGACATAGGGCCTCCTAGTGGTGCATGTTAGAAGTATAATGTACAGGGTGTAACCTGCTATTTGTACATATCAATATATGGACTTTAGGCCTCTCGAATAAACAATAAACCCATTCCAAAACATGGTATCAGAGCAAGGTGCTCTACGTACCACTGCCACGGTCGCCGCCGCCGCCACCGAACTCCTTCCCTTCTTCCTCCTCTCCTCCGACACCATCCCCACCACCCCCATCTCTCCTCTATCGCACCATCTTGATCAAACCAATCTGTTTGTCACCGATACAGATCCGACTATCCGCCGCTCAATTTGACTGCCCACCACCCTGATTTGGCCGGTACGCCACCCGGATTCGATCGATCCGTCAGTCGCCGACGCGAATCTAGCTATCTGCCATTCGGATCTAGTTGATCCACCTGCCGCCAACGCAGATCATGCTGTTCTGCTCATCACTGATGCTGTTTCCCTCACCAGGGATCATTTGGCAGGCTGTTGGTCACCCGGCTCGGCCTTGACTTGCTGTTTGGCTCACAGCCCACTTCAGCCTCCGCTTCGCCCGCCGTCAACGACAACTCACTGCCCGCTGTCAACCTCTACCCGTTGCCTCCCTACTGGCAGCTTGCCGACCTAATTTAGCCGCCACAGTTGCCATCCAGATCTCACCGCTAGCTACCAGCTGACCAAATCTAGCCATCATTGCTGTTGTTTTCCCACCAACACCACTGATGGCCGCTTCTAGCACCTTTGTCTCCGTCCCACTCTCCCGAAAGTCATGTTCAATGGGACGAACTTTTGAGTTGTTAGTGCACCTACAGATCTACCTAACAGTCAACGTCTACAAGGTCACCTATCAGTGTGGGTGTTGCCCTGGCTGATCCTGAGGTAATCACCGCATTTGAGGATGCTATGGCGATATATCAGTTTGCCCTTCATGCCTATGAGAGGTGATATGGTGATGAAGCTCATGCCATCGCCATCCTCATTGGAAGCATGACTGTCAACATTTCTATGGACTTCCCTGAGCTACCTTCATCACAGCTGATGTGAGAACGTACAAGCACAGTATCAGCCAAGCAGTGATTCCCTTTACCTCTTTGTGGTACACCGGGCGCACTCTCCAACCGCTTGACACCACTTTTGACGACTTCTATCAGCACATCACTGGAGTGTGGAGACAACTTGACTCTAGGACCAGACATCTATCAAACTTGTCCCTGCTGTGTGCAAACCCGTCCTCACCAAGAGACCACTTCTACAACTTTTTAACACATCCTCAACTAGAGTTTGAGCTAGCTCGTGCTCATATTTTGGATTGCTCACCACGTCTCTCTAGTGGGGGCACTCACATTTTTTCATTCTAAGAGCATCTCCAGCAGAGCCCCTAAACCAGCCCCTAAACCTTAAAATAGGGACTTTAGTAAAAAATACAGATCCAGCAGGGCCCCTAATCCAGCCCCTAAAATTAGGAGGCCCCTAAATTTGCCTCCTCAGCCCCAATTCCCAGGGGCCCCTAAACCAGCCCCTAAATCTTAAAATAGAGAGTTAAGTGAAGGATGGCTTGCATTAGTTCGGCTGCAATTGAGCGTGTCTTTCTTTGGATGAGTTGCAATATGCAGCATCAAGATTCGCCGCTTAAAATTTTGAAAATTTTATATTTAAATTTTAAATATCATGTTTTGAAAATTTTAAATTTAAATTTTAAATATCATGTTTTTAAATTGTAAATGTTAATATGCTTATGTTTTATGTACTACAAATATTTTTGATTGAATTTTAGTGGTGTCAAATGATGATTATACATAGCGGATATGTCAAAACAGAGAAAAAGTAAAATAGAAATGAGATTTAGGGGATGTTGCTGGACTTGTACTCTGAAAACAGGACCTCAAAAAATAGGGGGAGTCCCTAAATCTAAAATAGGGACTCTGTTTTAGGGGCCCTTGCTGGAGATGCTCTAAGGAGACTCATCTTCATGAATTGACTCAGCAATCGTCTTCTCCTATTTTGGCTGCTCATACACTCACTACTCCAGCTCCTATGGTGGTAGCTGCTTCTACTACTACATCACCAGAGTGCCTCTACAAGTGGCCTTTGCTGTACCTAGTGGTAACGTGATGGCCACACCTACCAAACCTGCTACTCTAGGTAGCGAAGCCAGGGCCATAGAAATGGTTACCTTCAGCGTGGTTGTGCTTAGCCAAGATGTGATGCTGCTTCTCGCCAACTAGACACCAATCAACCAACCAGACAACACTCAACTAGTCTCCCTCCTTCAACATCTGGTCGTTAGTCTTACCTTAGGCTCTTCGGGTGCTACTAGTCTTGCCACTAAGTCTCCCACTTAAAATACAGTAATACTGTTCTTGGATGCTGAACTCTGGTGCTTCCTTCCACATGACACTAGATTCCACTCATCTCATCTCAACTCTTTTAAGTCCCTCTATTCTACCTATTTCCGTTCAAAGTGCAGATGGTACTTTTCCTGTTACTAGTCGAGGCAATCTTTCCCCTCATAGTTTCCACGTTCCTGCAATTTCTCATGTTCCTAGGCCTGCTATGCAACTTATGTCTACGGCTCATATTACTTATCATGATTGTCGTATCATTCTTGTGTCTTTCTATGTTCAGGACCGTCACACAGGGACTTTGGTTGGTACTAGCCCGTGCCACCTTGATTCTCAGCGTCGCTGGGAGCTCAACTAGCTTCGCTTTCCTTCCACTTCTGTTGCCTCCATCAACAAGTCGACTGCTACTACGACTACCAACGCTGCCAGCACTTCCATCAATTTTGCTTAGTGGCATCATCACTTAGGTCATCTATATGGCTCATGTCTTTCTTCTTTAGTTGGTAGCATTCTTGGGTATATTTGCAGTGGTACTTCTTTATCTTGTATGGGTTGCCAACTTGGCAAGCTCTTAGCACTTTTATGGTTCTAGTGATTCTGTTTCCGCTCGTACTTTTGATTTGACTCACTCCGATGTATGGGGTCTGGCTCCCTTCCTTTCGAAAGGGCGCCATCAATACTATGTGATTTTCATTGATGACTACTCTTACCATACTTGGATTTATTTCATGTCTTCTTCTAGTCAGGTTTCTTCTATTTATCATTCTTTTGCTACTAAGGTTCGTACTCAGTTTGATTCAGCCATTCATGGCCTTCGTGCTGATTTTGCTAGTATTTATCTACTACTTTTTGTTAGTTTTGTTCCGAGCAAAGAACTCTTACTTAGTACTCTTGCCCTGGTGCTCACGCTCAGAATTCTCTCTCAGCATAAGCATTGTCATCTTCTTGAGGCTGCCTATGCTCTGATGCTGGCCTCTTCTATTCCATCTCACTTCTAGGTTGAGGCTATTTCTAATGGCGTCTATCTTGTCAATCTACAACTCTCCACAACTCTTCAAGGTACTACTCTAGTTCAGCGTCTGCTCGGTACAATCACTTTCATGCCTTTGGTTGTGTTTGCTTTGTTCTTCCACCTTATGAGCGCATGAAGTTGACTCAGTTAGTTGAACGTGTTTTCCTTGCCTATAGTGTTGAGCACAAAGGTTACCGCTGCTATGACCCTGTTGCTCGTTGCATGCACATTTCGCATGGTGTCACCTTCGATGAGTCCCAACCTTACTATACTCGTGACACTACTAGTCCAAACTCTCTCACTGAGTCGATCTCCTTTCTGACTTTTCTTGATCCCCAGTCCTCCACTCTTAGTTTCATCTTCCTCTCCACCTCCACATACACCAGCTTCACCTTTGGCTCCTCTTCTAGCTCCTCTTGCTTCCTAATCGGAGGATACCACCAGCCCATCTGTTGAGGTCCCCCTTTCCTTTCCACTACACTTGTCGTCCTCGTTCTGATTCTCTTACGTCCTTGTTGGGTCCTGCTCCAACATCTCCGAGGAATGCTCTTCTTGATTAGAGTGTGAATCTGCGCCTTGATCACTACGACTTTGCAACTTCTGCTACTTCTCTTCCTAAGCTTACCTCTTATCGTGATGCTGCCTCTCATCATATGCGGTAGCTCGCTACGACTAAGGAGATTGCTGCCTTAGAGCATACTCACACTTGAGAACTTGTTCCCCTTCCTGCTTGTGTTACTCCTATCATGTGCAGATGGGTCTATATCAAGACTCACTCTAATGGTACCATTGAGCGCTACAAGGCGTGTCTCCTTGCACATGATTTTCGGCAGGAGTATGGGCGCGACTATCATGAGACCTTTGCTCCTGTTGCTCATATAACCATTGTTCATACTCTTGTTGCTGTTGCCTCTATTCGGCAGTGAACTATCTCCCAACTTGATGTTAAGAACACCTTTCTCAATTGCGAGCTTGCGAGGAGGTACATGCATCCACCTCTTGGGTATTTTGTTCCTAACAGTCAAGTTTGTTGCCTATGTCATTCTCTCTATGGGCTCAAACAAACCCCTCATGCTTGGTTTGTGTGATTCACTTTATTGTCATTGTTGCCTATTTCTTTGCCAGTGATCATGATCCTACTTTCTTTGTTCACGCCTCTCATGGTCGGACTCTCCTCTTTGTAGACGATATGCTCATCACTGAAGATTATCCTTATTTTATTGACTGTGGAGACCAGTCTTAGTGAGTAGTTTCAGATGACTGATTTGGTTCTCCTTCACTAATTCCTTAGGATTGAGGTCACCTCTACCTCTGATAGGTACTACCTCTCCCAACAAAAGCACATCCATGATCTTCTTAATCGTGCTTATCTACGGTAGACACTCCTATAGAGCTTCACCTTCGTCTTTGTCCTACTGACGGCACTCCTCGAGGATCCCGCTCGTTACCACCACCTTGTTGGAAGCTTGGTTTACCTTGGTGTCACTAGTCCTAACATCTCTCATGTTGTTCACACACTGCGACAATTGTTTCTGCTCCTACTTATCTTCACTATAGTCATCCCCTTTGAGTTCTATGATATCTTCGTGGGACCATCACTTAATGCCTTTTCTTCCCTCGCTCAAGCTCCTTACAATTTCAGGCATACTCTGATGTGACATGGGCTAGTGATCCTTCTGCTTGTTGGTCTCTCTCTGTCTTCTATGTTTTCTTTGGTTTTTCCTTGGTTGCTCGGAAGACTAAAAAGCATACTGCAGTTTCATGTTCGAGGGCCAACGTTGAGGGCTTTGGCGTCTATGACAGCTGAGATCACCTAGCAATGATGGCTTCTTGAGAACTTTAGTGTTCTGATTCCTGCACCAACTATGTTACTGTCCAACAACACTGGCGCAATTAGCATTACTCGAGTTCCAATGAAGCATAAGCTCACCAAGCACATTGATGTTGATGCTTCCTACATGCGGTCGTAGGCGCAGCAGCAGGTTGTTGCTCTTCAAAGCTACAACTAGCTAAATCCACCATGTGTTTGATGAGGGCGTTAGAAGTAATGTATTATAGTGTTTTATGCTATTCATACATGTCAATATATGGCCTTGAGGCCTCTGGAATATACAACAAACCCATTCCAAAACAGGCAGCTCCCCTTAGTGACGCAAGGCTCCCAGGCAACAACACCTGCTCGGCTACTACACTAGCGGAGGATGGTGTGGCCCTTCCAAGCGCCACAGCCCCCCTCGGTGATGCAAGGCCTAGGTGGTTCTTGATGATCATTTGATTCCATCCTTGGCGCCGCAGCCCTCCAAGACAAGACACTAATTGTTTGATTCCATCGCTTGAGACATTATCCATGATTTCTACTACTGGTAATTATTGTTATCAATACGAACTTGCAAAATGGAAGTGGAATGTTAGTGTCAACTAGGCCAGTATACTTAGTAATCTCCTATTTTGTTGTCAATGTGGAATGGACTTGTAATGTTATGCACTTTCTTAACCTGTTTATTTATTGTCCTATTATGTCAAAGATTATGGGCATGTAATGTCTCCATGCTCCTGTATGGCCTATAAAGGGTCGTGCTCTCTTGTCAAATTATGATTTGTATAGTGTTCATTAACTTGTATGCCATAGAATCCTTGATGCACATCTCTCTCTCTCTCACTCAATTCAGCCGAGTGCCCCCCTGCAGTGCTAGCTTATCCCGCCCAAACCCCCTGCCAGTTGGCCAAGGTCCATGGACGCTGCAATTTCCTCTATACCTGCCCTATGAAGCCAAGTTCCCGGGTCGAGGGGGTCGAGGAACGGGAACGCGGGACGAGGGATGCCACTTTGAAAATTATGGTACGAAGGGGGGTATACCTCTTCGGAGTGTTCGTTCGAGAGTTGGAACGTGTTCCCAATTGGTTGGGAACGATGTTCCTGGAACGATCCCCCGGAACGAGGAACGCGTTCCAATGTAGTAGGAACGGAATTAAATATAATAGTAATATCATATTTCATAGCCAAGTTTAACCGATACAAGTTCTTATTTTTAATAAGATCATAGATATTGACGATAAATACTAAAAGCTGCAACTATAACCAGATTTCTGAGTTCATAGATATTGACGATAAATACCAAAAGCTAGCTCGCTCTCACATCGACGGCCCGTGAGCGGCCCAATTGCCGAGTAAGGTTTTATTTGCTCGCTCCATTCAATGTAGGCTGTGAGGGTTCTGCTCTCCTCCTCCTCAGATAAAATCACCCTTCCGCACCGCCACCCTCTCATCTTCGCAATTCCGCCGCCGCGTGCAGTTCTGTCGACGGCCGCAACCATGGTTAGCTTCTCTCTCTCTCTCTCTCCCCCCTTGTTTTCTTCTTCTTTGCTGCGCTGCGATCTAATTCTAGTTCGTGGTTCTTGGCACGTGAAGTACTCGGCGGAGCCATCCAATCCCACCAAGTGTGAGCACTTTTCCGCTTGGATTATCCTCTTAATTTCCAACTCCTCCTCCGGCGGGCGGCGGCGGCCGAATCTGGAAACGGAGGTGACCCTGGCCGCGCCACGCCGCTTCCTCGTCTTCTCCATCGCCGGCATTGGCGGGTCGGGCCTGACCCTAGCTCCGGGCGCCTTCTTCTCCCGAGCTCCCAACGATCCAAGCGCAGTTCTCATTCTCCCCAACTCCTCCTCGGTTTCCACCGCCCCACGCCCCGGGGTTCGAATCGACGACGCTCCAAGATGGCGTTCGGGTCGACGTACCGTGTTGTCCCCGTTCCTCGTTTCGGGACGAAGTTCCCGGGACGAGGAACTCTGCCACGTTCCGTGTTTCCGGCTTCATTGTACCTGCCTAGATGACCAAGGCAAGGCGAGCATCTACGGCACCCCATCTAGAGTGCCACGATGCCAAGGAGACACCGTGACAACCATGATTTAATGTATATGTTCCAATTTGGAAGACTCATATACAAGTCAATGCCTTCCGGGACAACACAAGGCCCAGCCACGCGTGGGGGGGACCAGGGGGTCAAACGTTCGAACCTTGACCTCTGCATGTGAACCAAGAGGAACAATGATTCTTTAAGGGAACCGAACTGGAATAACCTTGGGACCTGTTTTTTTCAGTTGAACCAACAGTACAGAGAGGCTTTGACAACTATGATAAGATATAGAGACTGGGAGCATGCTCAATAGACAATGTTATTGCGAAGTTTGTCATATTGCTTTAAAATAGCATTAATCTAACAAATAAAAATATAGAGTTATCTTAGGTCATAATTCCAGTTGTTAAATATGTTCCGCAAGATAGCAAAACGTATTGAATTATGGACAACAATATGTGTGGATAGATTTTGAAGGTTTTGGAGGTAACTTTTAAACTTCAAGTCTGATGATTTTGAATTAGCTTTACTAATCTTTATGGGCCTGAGAGCCTAATTACATGTTTCCCATTAATAATGTAGCACAAAGTATTAAATGACATGTAGCCACCAGTATTTCCACTACAGAAATTGCAGCTGTAATAGCGTGAATTTGCTCTGAAATGTCACATTTGGACAGTGAAACAGAAACATTGACGCTACAAACCCACGATTTTGAACACTGGTAGAACTAGATGCAAGTTATTTTCCAATAAGACATGCAGAGGATAAATAAGAGTTTAGAATTTGACAAGTACCTTTTTGCAAGCCACTTAACTGCTGTGAAAGACTACTGTAGCCAGATGATGGCACAATAGATGGCGAACCAGAAGGTTGAGATGTGTCTAGAAGTATGAAAATGTGTTAATTACACAACAAGGCTAACCAAAATGGGGTTCCAACTAAAAAATAAAAATGTGTACCTTTAGGAACTGTTGATACATCATCAGACTTTTCTGCTGCCCGCTGATTTCCAAAAGCACGTTTGGTGGCACTAGTCTTGCCATAGCTGTGGGCTTCAAGGGATGGAATAACCACTGGGTCCAATGCTGATGTACATACTCCTGATATAGATGTTGGTGGCTGTATCGATGATCCGCTTACATCTAGACCTAAAGCCACGACAACCTCTACAGGAGTACCTTCCACATCAGCCAATCCTTTTGAATCTGAAGTCGGCAGATGACAAATAGAAAGATCATTTTTCTCCATGGGAACAGGTTGTGATGGACCATTGGACAACCCACCTGACAAACTGGCAATAAGTCAGTTGCATGGTTAAATGGATGCAAAAGGACCACGCCTACTTGTACATGACTTTAAATGAAAGACAGCAATGTCACCATTTTAATTAAGACAATACTGCAAGAAAAGCAGTCTTCCTTTTTTTTTTCTGGTGCACATACCAAGTGGTCCAAGGAACGCTCTAAAGAATATGGCCCCAGAAACTAAGGGTGTGTTTGGCAGGGATTTAGCTTCTCCAGATTCGTGAATTTGGTGAAGCTGAAAATTCTAGCTTCACCAGATTTGTGAAGTTGAAGCTGTGAGTACATTAAGTGTTTAGATAAATCATCTTATTTACATTTTAGACCAAAAATATAAACTTAATTCATTTTATTTTAGCCTACAAGTTTCAGATTTCAGGTGAAGCTGAAATCTGGAGCTCTACCAAACAGGCCCTAAGTTGTAATGGCAGAATGGATAACAAAAAAGGCACAATAATCAATTGATTTGAGTCAAGCCACAAATAATGATATACCCAGATCAGCACAACAAAACAGATCCAAATACTCTTCAATCCATTGGAGCGCAACATAACAATACACTAACTTAGGTGGTCCATTCCCAGTGTTACCTTAGGCACAAGGCGCTAGTCGGGGAGCAAACCGGTGCCTAGCACCTAATCGCGCCTAGGCGGGCTAGGCGGCCATCTGGCGGGAAAAATTGGCCTATGTGGCTAGGCAGGAGGGAGGGGACTATTACCTAGGCGAGCTAGGCGACCGCCTAGGGGAACAATATCTATTCCTATTAATATTTTATGAATTCCTAGTATTATCAAATTTTGATAGTGAAAAACTGAGAATTATTTTTAAAAATAATATATTTTTTAAATAATTTTACAAAAATAATATGCCCAATCAAAATTTTACAAAAATACACCTCTGTCACCAAATAAAATGGCGACAGAGGTCTATTTAGTCGCGGTTTGCGTGGGCTGGATTATTTTGTCATAGATTCATTTGGTTGACAAGGTTGAGGCTTCTATCGCCATTTGAGTTGGCGACATATGTGTAATTTTGTAAAATTTTGATTCGGCATATTAATTTTGTAAAATTTTGATTCGGAATATTAAGTTTGTTAAATTATTTTTAAAAAATGTATTATTTAAAAAAAACGAAAAACGGACTCCCTTCTCCTTATTCCTTCCTCCTAAGAGAAAAAAAATGACATGGTAATACTCTTAACACTATTATTCTAGTGCAGGCTGTGCAGCTGAATGACATAAATCTACACCAGGCAGCACATCTAATTTTTAGAAGGAATTGATATATATGTCATGGGCATACTTATTCCTTTGAATACCACCAAAAGATGTCCTTTTCAAGAAAACACATGAAAGAAAACGGTTCTTCCAAAACATAAAGTCATACTCATAAACAACAAATAAACCACTAACAGGAATATATGACCACAACTTTCAGACAAAGAACTGAGCACAAAAGGGGAATTGCCTAGCACAAACATGATTTTCTCAACTAAATAATATACAGGCCACATGAGAAACAGAATTTAATAAACAAATAATAACTTTATGGCTCAGTGCAATGATGTTACTTTCCAATATAAATACCTTAAAATGGAAGAAGTGGTATTGGTGTCTGTGTTTGGATTGGCCGGTGAAGAGCTACTACATTTGTCCATGTTCGGATTCACTCCATTTTCCTTTCGAGCAAGAGCATTTCTCGCAGTGAGGTCTGACGTATCAGAAAATTTCAGTATATGAAATGCAACAATTATTATAGATTAGTTTTCATTATTGGGCTACTTTGAAGTGGATACAAAATGATATGTGACTTTACCATGTCAGAAGAATGCATCAATCCTACTCACTGTACTATTCATATTCATACATTTAATAAGTTGCACTGACAATGTCAAATGGCAATAGCAGTCATACATTATGAATCGCAACTTCTATCAGCCACACAAATTCATCAGACTATCCACATGTTTCAAGATAAGTAAAAACTATAAAAGCAAAACTACTCTTCAAAGAAAACAAGATAACAATATGAGCTGTAGATAAAAAAGAAGATTGAACGGCAAATCTATAAACTTGCTAGAGAACTTCAGTTTTGGCAGAATGATGAAAGCATACCACTAGAGTTGGATAATTGGCACAAAGAATAGTTCCCCCGTCCACCCTTTCCACCTCGCCCCTGAGTCCCAGGCCTCCATTGGGGATCAGCAGATTCTTTGCTGCTCTGTAAGACAAAGGGAAAAAAAAGGACATTTAGGCACTTCTCAAAAGACATGGGTACTCAGGCAGCAACTAACACAGCAGTTTATGACAACTTATGCCCATCTTATAAATATAGTAACTAAATCTGTGATGAACCACTAAAATTGACTAATAGTGCATTTATAAAGGGAACAAGAATACAGAATTCCTTTCTCAAAACGCTAAAAAGAATACAGAATGTATATAAAAGGAGGGGACGGATTCAACTCAACATGACAAGAACATTTATGTTGAACAACATCACTCTTGAAATCTTTATGTAGCTTTCTGCCGTACTGTAATACAGTATTTTGTGTTTCAGTTTACCTACCTGTCAAGGTATGGCACAATTAACAATCATGCTGTATTAACTTACTATTGACTAGTAACAATTTATGGCCTCTGTCATATTTCACAACCTTAAATAGAATAAGTTGTGTCAAATTACAGTCCACCAAACATCAAGTTCCTATTTATTAAAATAAATATATATTTCAAAATCGTTGTGCTAACCTGTTTAATAAATGTCATATGTATCCTGACAATCATGTTGGCTCATTGAATACTTATTCAAAACTAGTTTTACCATCATTACCATTTTGATGTCATAAACATTTAAAACTGACTGTCTTGATTGCGCAGCTTTGCCCATCACATGGATTCGTGTTTATGATTTAAGCTAACACACATATGACCTAACATAACCAATTTACAATTCTATTTTAGGCCACGTATTAAATGAAAACAAAAAACAGAGAAAAGGGTAAGTGAGATCAATATGCCACAGTAACAATGCAAGCATAAGAGCAGGGAGAATTCTCTTACCTCCTTTTTCTTGTCACGTTTTCTTTTCACCTCATGGAAGGTATCTGAAAATAAGCAAAGATTCTGTTAAAGGTACAGTAATATCAAAACAATTTACATCAAATGTGCATAATTTAAAAAAAAAACATTTGTAAAATGACGTGCAGTGAAGCACAAAAAAGATACCTCAAACAATCCATTACTTCTGTTTACCTCAACATAATCTTGAGGGACTAAGACATAAGAATAATCTATTCTCTACATATAAAGGCATAAGCTTGTCTTACAGCGAAAAGACTAGAATTAAGCTTTGGCAGTTGTATCGTAGAAGATATTAAAAAAAGTGAAGATGAAGCTAACTCCACTAACAAGGCTTGGGTGTCATGAGCATCCATTCTATCCACCTGGACCATAAAAAATACTGGATATCTGCAATCTTAGAAACTATCTTAGCAGATGAACTCTTGCATTCCAAAGAATTAACTCATTAGCAGAAGCATCTCCAAGACTAGTTGTAATACCAAACCATCATAATCAAGAAAAAAATCACACCTTTTATACACAACAACAAATGGAATGAAACAGAAGACTTCAAAACCCAATACTGAATTTTGCCCAAAAAAACATGGAAAACAGGAGAGAAAAAACAACATTCTCCCCTGATGGCTCTGACATATACCGAATCAGTTTTATCAACACTGATGTCAGAGAACAGCACTGCAGAGCCCATTAGGCATACGAAGTACTGCCTACAGTTCCAAATGTAAGCAGTTTTTTATTTTAACAGTCTTCGAGATACAACTTTACAAAGAGGAAACAGTTCATACTTAGGGTCAATATTTCTCTATCACTCTCTTTTTCACTGTATAGGTCCATTTATTGGGAATAGTTTCATGATGCACCACCATTGATAAACTTTAGAGTGGAATTATTGTGGATTGTGCTTTTTTTCCATGTTCACCCATGCTTTTAATGTTCAGAGAGGAAATGCCAAGTGGTGAAACACTTCATTGATAGCTGTAACTATGGTCCATCTTTATTGAACTCTACCTTGAATCCTTGATTGTGTCTACTTGATCCACATGCATGGTGGGCTTGGACATATATTGTGAAACCAAGGGAGAATTATGCTATTTGGGGTAGACCATCTCCTAGATGGGTTGAACATCTACCAATGTCCATACTTAAAGGTTGTTGAGGAGGCACGTTGCGAAAATAAAGGCTCAATATCAACTCATGCAAGGAACAGAAGGGTGGCCATCAATAAAGCAAGACAATTTGGAAGGGCTATGAAGTTCAAAAAAAAATGGAATGGCTATGACATCACAAGACAATCATAAAGGATCAGTGTAAGGATGTGTTTGGTAGGGCTCCAGCTCCACCAGATCCGTGGATCTGGTGGAGCTGGGTATTCCTAGCTCCGCAGATCCGGGGAGCTGGAGCTGTGAGTACATTAAGAGTGTTTAGATGGATCACCTTGTTTATATTTTAGACCAAAAATACAAACTTAATTCACTTTATTTTAGCCTACAAGTTTCAGATCTCAGGTGAAGCTGGGATCTGGAGCTCTACCAAACAGGCCCTAAGTAGTGGCCGTAGATTGCCATACTTTTTGTGGAAGCATTGTTGAAAGAGCAAACTTATAAGTCTGATGAAGGAGAAGAAATTGTATAATTTTGGATTAACTGAAGATAGGTTAGGGAAGCTAAGGTGTTATACATATGACAAATCATGATTTTGTGAGGTACAACCATTAACTCATGTAAAGATCAAGGACTCCCCTCAAAGCCCTCAAGCATGCAGTACATTCAGACATACAGTTAAGACTAATGAACTTGTATGGCCTGACGCCACCCGAAGTGACCTGCCATGGAAAAGACCATTTTACCTTATATAGCTGGCCCCCAGACACCACACTAGCTGGTGTGGGGGAGGTCATTTGGGCATGCATCAATCACCACAAATACCCCCATGCTACAGACATGGGGATCCGCACCTGACTCCGTGTGCAATTAAGAATGACGATGTTGTAGTCAAAAGTTGTCATCCTAGTTCCCCAGCCTTGTCATTCGAGGCATTGGCCAAAAAGGCCCAAAAATCTTGCCTTGACATGCTTTTTCGCCTTTGTCAAGGTCCATTTTCAGGAACAAAACTCAAATGATCCATTTGTAATAAAATTAACTTCAGAGAACAAGTTTTGTGTGTATCATACTTCGTAACAAAAGATTATGTCTCCAGAATTTTTTTACTTGCATAACAACTTTATTTGAGTCTTCTGCTTAAACTGATATCCTAAAATTGCTTCCCCACAAATTCAAACATGCCACGAACTACTGTTAATCCGCCGCACCATGTAAACCGCAAGTAGCACGAGAGATGCACAAAAGGATGACGTTCTTACGCAAAGATGACAGCGCCATTTTTATTTTTCTGTAATTAGGTGACAGCGCCTAACTACAGAAATCAAAAGCAATGTTCACCCCTCAATTCAAAGATAACACTGCAACCTGCATTAATCACCTCAGATCCAGGAAGCGCACACAAGGCCACAAGCATCCTATCGTTCAGAACAGATTGCCATTTTCCACTCAAAATCAGACACAGTTAACTAAAAGTCGTGCACTCTTTCCCACGACGATAGCCAGCACCAGTCAGCAACTCTACGGAACAAACTAAGCCGAATCCAACAAAAGACACGAAGCGCACAACAGAATCCCACCAGGCCCTGCGCTTTGATGTTTGTTTAACTCCAAACCAGGTCCTCGTGCACACTGCATAGCAACCCTACAAAATCCAACAAAAAGAGCAGAAGAGCACAAACCCTAGAACCCTAGAGCCCGAATCAGACAGGCACGCATCAAATCAGGCACAGACGCCACACAAGGCCCAACAGGAATCGAGCATCTTTCCCCCCTCGACCGGTCTACCCCAAGAGAGCCCCCACTGTCGCTGTAACCGAGCACACGAACGCCTCGCAAAAGCTCGACTGGTCCACACGGAGCCAAATCGGACGGAATCGAGAGCGGGGAACAAGAAGGAAGGATGGATGGGCGCGGATACCTTGGAGGAGGAGCTTCTGGGCGGTCTCGTTAGGATCCATGTTGCATTCGCGGAGCGCGGCGTAGACCTCCTCATCGGTGTGCCCCCCCGCGATCTCCTTGATGTTCTGGATCGTCCGCCGGACCGCCGCCGGGATCGAAACCCTAGCCGCCGCCATCCTCTCCTCCTGCTGCTACTCGTCGCCGCCGCCGCCGCCGCCGCAGCAACTCTTCCTCGCTCCCTGATCTGCTCGACTCCCACACGAGCGAACGTGCAAAGGCGCGTGCGCGAATCCCGAGAAGGAGACGAGGGGAAAGCGGCTGATCGGAGGGAGAGAGGGAGGGAGGAAAGGTGGAGAGAGAAGCGGTGGGAGAGCGACGAGAGAGATTTGTGGGAGGGTTTTGTTTTGCGGGGGAGGAAAGGAAGGAACGCGGGCCTGTGACTAGGGGTGCAAACGGAAGCGGATAATTTCCACCGACCAAGATCGAATTGTTTGAAATCCAAAAATCCGAAAAATGATATCCGGTTATAACCGGATTCGATCCGGATTCGAATCTGTCTATCCAAAAAATATGGGGTAAGATATGGAAAGAGAAGTATCCGATCCGATCCGATCCATACCCGCATATCCGAGATATCCAAAAATATCGTGTAAATGAGTGCAATAGATATCCGATAATGATCCGATAAACATAAACATTCTACATCATATAAGTTCATATGTTGATTGGAATTATACTTGGTCGCATATTATTCTTATATAGGAAGGCAACTATTATTGAATTTGAAACACTTATATGTCTCCAAGGTTCTAGTAAAGTTTTGTGTATTTAATATGCGCGACATATATGGTTTCGCTTTCACGATTATCCGACTAACTATTCAGAATCGAGACTAACCAGTATCCGAACGACCAGATTCGCCCGATTCGCGATCAAGTAATCCAGATTCAGATTCGAATCCAAGACCGTCCGATCCGATTCTATATCCGAGAAAAATTTGGAATAGGATATGGAATGAGCGAACCGTCCAGATCCGATCCGCTTGCACCCCTACCGTGACTGGTAAAAAGGGAAAGCGGAAGGCGGCGGTGTAAGGTTTCCTCTGTTTCATGCTCTGCTCCTGCCGCATGGTAATTTTGTTTAGGGCAGTCGATGATTTGCCCCCGCAAAGAAAGGCAATCGAGGGGTTGTTACTTGTTACTTGGAGATAAAAATAGCTGAGATTTGCCACTTTTTATGTGTTTAGATGTGTCGTACTTTATGTCAGGGTACCTTCTTCGCCATCGTCGAAGAGGAAACGTGTCGGAAGACGACAAACTGGCAAGGCAGCGGCGATCGAGCCTCGTTGTCGGACGATCACGCGTGGCGGCCGGCAGCAGTGGGGCGAGGCCAGTTCCTGCACGGGCCAAGGCTACGTGGTCGACCGAAGGAGCCAGAAGATACTCAAGGGCACGCTACCGGTCAAGCGTGAGGACGTACATCGGCGGAATGGGGGAGCTTTACCCCGAAGTCTTCTCCCCCGACGCCTCGTGTCAGAACCATTAAATGCGTGTGGCCTCGCTAACGGCACGATAGCTTATCCCTCTATCATCCTGCACCTAACCAATCCCATACAAGTCACTTCCCGGGCGGACCGGGCGGAGTTGGACGATGGTGCAAAGAATGAGACCAGAGGATGGGGCTACAACGACTGATGTAATAAATGAAATGTAATCATTGTGATGTTATCCTTCTCACCTGCCTGAGCCAGTCCGGCCTATATAAGAGAGGTTCGGTGCATGGGAGAAGGGGACGGACGAAAGGGAGGAGGAGAGAACTTAGAACCAAAGAAAGCTAAGAGAAAGGAAGGAAGGAAAAACGACTAGAGAGCTCAAGTAGAACCCGGGGTGTGGATTGTATACATGTAATCCCCCCAAAACACATTAACAAGAGTCGAAACAGGACGTAGGGCTGTTACCCACATCGAGGGTCTGAACCTGGGTATATCGACTTGTTCCTTAATCCTTGTTTGTGTGGATCCCTCGAGAGAGCACATAGGTGTCTATCCGTGAAGATCTCCTCTATCGAATCTCGGATCCCTTCGAGATATAATAGCTGGCCGGCGAAAAACTCCGACAGCAGCACGCCAGGTAGGGGGTAGCGGTTGGCTCACCCTTTCGTCTCTCCAGCGGATCCTGGTCATCCTTCCGAAAGATTCCCGCTTCTGGTGATGACAGGTTCACGATCTCAACAAGAAGAACCGGTGGAGGCTAGCACGGGGGACCGTCTCACGCCCTCCCCGGAGGCGGGCGGTGTCGTACTTCCAATGATATGAGTCGCCAGCCTCGGCATGGCTAGCTATGGAAGAGGCCACTCTACCAAGATTCAAGAGTTCACTCGGTGGATTCGTGGCGGTTAGGCACCACGAAGCGCCATTGTCGTATTTGCGGTGTAATTGTGGGTCTCGACGTTTTAACCCTCGGCGGCCGAGAATTAATATAATTCATATATATTATTGATTTTATTATGAATAAAAATTTTTAGTTTTCTTTTCTAGTTATTTGCAAATTGCAAGACATCAAATATTAAAGTAGAATATTAAACTAAAATACTTGAACACATGCTACTCAATTAATCAAGTAATAAACTAAGTAGTAAGTACTATGTTAGTGACTTAGTGTACCTTATTTTGTGGGCGACGACGTGAATCTTTCAATCATGGTCATCAGGTCATGTAAACAGTAGATCAAAATGATCTCTCTCATAATTTTTTGCCAGCCGCCACGCCGTCAAAGACCGCCAAGGACCACCAAGACCCGCCAAGAACCGCCAAGACCCACCAAGGACCGCACTTTTAGCCCAACCGCCAAACAGGCCGCCAAGAGCTGAATTCATTGCGTTTATAGCCGCCAACCGCAATATCGACCGCAATATCGCCACCAAGTACTGAATTTATGCACATGGCTCCGGCCCAAAACCTGCATGCCGTCCGTCTCCTCTTGGACCACCTCCCGGTGGAACTTGCAGGAGACACCCCAGCCAATGTGGGGGCGCTAGAGTGGCAGGGTACCTCTGGTGCCCCACAATCAGGGTTACGTGCGGATCGCACCCAAGCTTCCAGCCACTCGAGCAGGAAGCGTTCTGGCCAGGAGGGCTGGAGCAAAGGAAAGGGCTTGCTGGATGCGGACCCCACTAGTGCGGGGTGCCGCGCGGCAGCCGACGTGTTGCCTCGCGCATCTCCTAGGAACCGGGGAGGCTGTGAGGATTTAAGGGCGTAGTTGGAGAAGCGTCGCCGGCAGCGCCGATGATTTGCGTGGCGTACTGCAGCGCCGTCGCGTGCAGGGGTAAGGCCGCTATAGGTGGATGGCTTCTGATGGCGACCGCTCCTCCAGCGATACCTACTCGCGGGATAAGGAGGAGGCCCTCTCCTCCGAATCCTTGGGGAGCTAAGATCCACACTCCCAAGACGGCCTCCTGCCGGGTTCAGTGACTAAGATAGCTCCCCTCACGCAGATCGGTGCCAAGCCTTCTCTAGTCGGCTACGTCGCGTTGCATAGCCGGAGAGGTTTCGCCCGACGTTCGTCGAGAAGTATGACGGCACCACCAACTCGGAGGAGTTCTTGCAGATATACACGACGGTGAGGGCGCGGCGTGTCTCGAAAAGGCCATGGCCAACTACTTCCGATATACTCAAGGGATCTCGCCGTTCTTGGCTGTTGAACCTTCCGCGAGGGTCGGTGCACTCGTGGGAGGAACTGTGTGACCTCTTCGTCACCAACTTCCAAGGATCATACACGCAGCCGGGCGTGGAAGATGATCTCCACTCCCTCGAGCAGGAGAAGGGGGAGTCGTTGCGCGACTTCATCCGATGGTTTAGCTACTGCCACAACACGATCCCTAGGATCTCCGAGCAGTTCGTCGTTATCGCCTTCCGAAGAGGCATTCGGGACCATAAGATGCGGGAGAAGATGGCTACCCGCAATGTCACCACCACTTCCGAGCTGTTCTCCCTGGCGTACAAGTGCGCGCGGGCGGCGGAAGCTCAGAAGAAGGCACCTGGCCCAGCCGGCGGTCACGGCGAAGATGGAGTTGGGACCTCGAAGGGTCACAGCTCCATTGGCACGAAGAAGAAACGCGGGGCGGCTGAGCTTGGATAGGTCTTGACCGCAGAGCGCGGGCATAGGGACACTAAGTCGCGATGGCGTGACCGTCGTGGCCGGCGAGACGACCGCCGCGAGGAGAAGGAGGGCAGGCCTTACTGCCCGATCCACCGATCCAACACGCACGACCTGGCCAACTGCCAGGTTGTGAGCAAGATGGTGGAGCAGCGCCTTAAGGAACGTCGTCCCCGCGACGACGATCAAGACAAAGACCCCACTTCGTTGGCTTTCCAGCGGGCGGAGCACACGGTGGCATATATACACGGTGGCTCGGCCACCTATCCCTCCAACACGAGGTACAAGCGGCTGATGAGGGAAGTCTGCACCGCAATACCAAACTCAGGGGCGTGTGGGCTACTGAAGTGGTCGGAGGAGCCGATCACCTTCAGTCAGCCCCGACCACCCTAAGAGCACTGCCGGCCTGGGTCACCTTCCGATCGTGGTTTCGCCCACGGTTCGGAACAAGAAGCCTAGGGGGTGTTTGTAAGATCAAGGATACCGACTAGAGGGGGGTGAATAGGAGGTTTTAAATTTTCTACGCTAAATTTCAAGTTTAGATATTTCTAAGCACAAATGACAAATTTGGCAAATTTAATATCTAGAAATTTTAGTGAATACCAAATTATCTCCTCTACTAAATTGATTCAATGACTATACTAACGGAGCAACAAGATAATCAAATAGCTAAAATTAATGCAACAAAATAAACTAGGCAAACCACAATAGATGAACACGTGAATTTTATCCCGTGGTCTCGGAGACTTGCCGGTCTCCCCTACTCCACGTTGAGGTGACTTGAACTTCTTCAAGCTGGCTCCTCTTGCTTGAGCCTTCCCCGATCACTCGTGGTAGCTCTTCCCCGCTCCAAGTAGGCGAGCTCCTTGCCTTCACAACCGTCCGGGCCTTCACACAATCTTCTTTGTGAAGATCATCGGAGCTTCACGCCTCCAAGCCGTCTAGGAGGCGGCAACCTTCAAGAGTAATAAACTTGATGTAGGCTTGAAACTCAAGAGTGCTTTCAATATGGCTCAACTAATGCAATGCACTCAATTTTTTTCTCCAAGAACTCAAAAATCAAGAATTGAATACACTAGAGTGTGGAGAGAGTTGCTAGGGCTTGAGAAGTATTCAATAGAGTCACTAACCAGCCCATAGCACAGGTGAGGGGGTATTTATAACCCCACCTCACACAAACTAGCCGTTGCTAAAAATTAATCAGAAAAAATCGTCATGGCCGGTACTACCGCCCTCTAGGGGTCGGTAGTACCGCCCTCTAGGGGCCGATAGTACCGCTCCTGGGCCCCAACGGCTCTCTGGAGCATTTAATGCTCGACACGAGTCGTTCTCGTGCGTTTTTATGTGGCCAGACTATCGCCCTTGGGTCTGTAGTACCGCACCTTGCTAGCCAGGAAAAAATCGGTTCTGTTATAAAGCTACCGCCATTGAAGGGCCGGTAGTATGCGGTACCCCCTGCGGTACTACCGCTCTACCCCTGCGGTAGTGCCGGCCGAAGAATAAACTTCAGAAAAGCTCTCTGTTATATTGCTACCGCCATTATATGGCCGGTAGTACCGCAAATGCAGTACTACCGCTTTGCCCCTACGGTAGTGCTGGCCAACACTGAAAATTTCAGACTAAACGCCAATTTGAATGCATGAATGAACCATTTAGACTTTGAGCCATATTTTATGCACTTTTAAAGTTCAAGACTCTCGTCAAGTCTCTCTTAATAGTACGGCGACTATCCTAACAATCCGATCTTTTCATCTACCTCCGAGATCGGTAAAATGACTAGAAAATATCTCTAAAATTTTATACCTTCATTTCTTTTGCTTCTTTGGTGCGTATCTTCCTTTTCAGTATTTGTGACATTCCGATGTCCTTGAAGAGTCGATCTTCGCTTCCAATTTACTCATGCAAACAACATTAGTCCTTTTTCTGTGATTGTCATTAATTACCAAAACCATTAAACACATGGGGGCCTAGATGCTTTCAATCTCTCCCTTTTTGGTAATTGATGACAATCCTCATGAATGAATTGAAGTAAATTGAGATTTTGGGTGAGTGGCTAGAGAAGATTAGTTACTCACACCACGGGGTCCTTATTTAACAATATTTTGTCTTTTAGAGGACAAAGGATATTTTGAATCAAAATATTGCTAAACGAGAATATAACTCCCCCTACAAATGTGCTCGGGTGAACAATAAGATTATGCACATTTGTATATGAGTTTCTTTAAGAGAGAGGAAACGATATTATAAAATTGAATAAGCATGGCATTTTAAATCAAAACCCATGAGAAGAAGATAAACACAAATAGTTCAAAACTAATCCATATCCGAGTTCATAGCACAACCAAAAACACAACACAATATCCAAGAACATAAAGCAACAATATAAAGCAACAATTCAACCACAACCATAGTTCATTACAATACTGTAATTATAACTAGGATAATCTTCAATTCTTCATTCTTCATCTTCTCCCCCTTTGTCATCAAAGACCAAAAGGGGCGCGCCAAAGAGTGATTTACGCCGCGCCGTCCTTTGGAGATCCTGGATCTGCAAAGAGATCCGCCGAGGGTTCCGCCAGAACCGAAGATGGAGGAGTATGAGAAGGAGAAGGAGCGCTGCTGTCAGTCGGGCGACGACCAAAGCGATGAAAAGAGACTGGAAGAAGCTCGCTCCTGATCTGCTCAACTGAAGTGCTTAGGGTGCCCACACGCTCCCTGAGCTCGTCCACCGCCTGACGGTTGTGAAGCTGAAGTTCAAGCAGAAGGCCAAACTGAGACATCATGTCGGACCGCAAACTCTCAAGATTGGCAAGATAGGCATCGTGCACAGGTGGAGCTTGAGCAGCTTACTCGGCTTGGGCTTTGGCTTGGGCGGCTTGCTCGGCAATATGATGCAATACTTGAGGCGGAGCAACACGGGGCTTATATGGCTTATGAGGAGTGGGAGTTGGACCATTGTACCCTGCTACTCTTCGGATTAAGGCCATGATGTAAGGAGCAAAGTAAATGGTCTTTTCCTTTCTTTTGCAGATTGAGCCATTTCCCTTGTAATAAAGTCCACCACATCAAATTTCTCTTTTGCCATTATTTTTGCGATCAAGTTCCAGGCAAATCCCCTGATGGCATCAAAATTTCCACTCTTTGGATGGATGGTGACTTGGATGATTTTGTTGACCATACTCGGTTGAAGTTGCAGCCCTGCAGATTGTCCAATTTTAAATGGATGGGCTTGATCATAAAAGATAGTAGCTGCATCCAATGTCAAGGGAGGATCATCATGAATCTTTGGATGGGAACTGTGGAAGATCCCCAACGCATGCTCAAAGTCTTCCTTGGACGCAGTATATTTGCGGGAATTTGTCATCCACGTGATGGAATCAAAGGACTCGGAGACATAGAGAGTGGCATAAAATTGCTTGATGATTTCCTCGTTGTAGTCTGTCCTGCCACCAAGGAAGTGATACAAGCCAGCTCCTCCAAATAATTCAGGGATGCCCACAAAATCTGGCTGCTATCTGACGTGATTCAAGCTCACCCACCTCTGATTTGCACAGTCCTTTTCTAGATAGATTTGCTCATAGACCTTCTGCTGGAAAAGTGAGTGGAACTTCTGGTTTGTGGCAGAGCGAGGCTCAAGATACTGATTTTGCCCTCGGATGGTATAATAGTCATCCCCTTTAATTTGGGAAGGATTATTTCTGTGCCTTCCAACCTGAGACAAATCCTCTTCCTCCTCATCAAAGCTTTCATTGTCCTCACTCTCAGTTTCATCATCACGCCCAAAGATTTCACGCTCCTGAGGCGCATCTGAAGAAAATTTTCTTTTCTTAGACCTTGATGCCCCAGCTGCTGCTTTTCCTTTTCCTTTTGCTGCTCCAGATCTCATTGCAATTTCAAAAGAATTATCGCTGTCATCACTGTTAGAATCCGGAGTAGGCATACCACGACCCCGAGTCGTTTTCTTGACAACCTTGCTCCCTTGAGCTCCAGATGGACCGACCCTGGATTTCTTTGTGCGAGGCATGATCTAAAAGGAATTTCAAGGATTTTAGGACACGAGCATTTAAGCAGGAGGGTTTTTCAAAAGAAAAAATATAATCGTTAATCCTCAAATTATTCAGCAATACATGCCAACAGTGCTTGGCCGACACTACCGCTCAGGAAACACGGTAGTACCGCAAAGTCGGTACTACCACTCCAAACGGACGGTAGTGCCGCCCGAGCGTGACCAAGGCATGGATCACATGAATTGAGACAATGTGTGGCACAATAAGTCATTTTAGCATGGACTAGAGATGATGTGATGTCTTTTGTGATCTAATCCATCAATATTTTGCCACAATCGTTGCTAAGAAATTCACACGATTCAAATTTTTCCTAAACCCTAAAATGCTCAAATGGAGATGAATGAACAAGAGATGATAAAAGAGATTGATACCTTTTGAAGGAGAGGATCACAAAGATTAATTCCAATGGAAGAAACCCTGCAAATTTCCAAGATTTCGAAGGAGATGAATTTAGGGTTTGAGAGGGAGAGAGAGAACGCACGGGAGAGAGAGAGAGGAGGCAGTTTCGGTGGGGAAGAAATGAATGAGAGAGAAAAGAGAGGAAAACGGGTGGTTTAAATTTGGGTCCCCACCAATTTACAAGCCGAGCGACATTATCAAGATTCCTAACCCCTAGGTATCAAGAATGCGTGATTACCGCCCAAACAGACGTAGTAGTGCCTTTGAAGGCTAAAGACTTGGAAGGCTTAAGGAACAAGTTGCGAAATTGCTCGTATGAGTTTCAATTCACCATGGAATCAATTTAGAGCATTTCCAACCGTGGCACACAGCAAGAAATAAATACTTCAAGGAGATGATTCATATTTGACTTGTTCGAGTCGAAATCACCAATTTAGAACTAGAGATATTCTTAAACCTAGTTCAAATGGCATGACTCAATTTGTGCTATAAAATAGATCAATATAGATCAAGATTTTGAATTTTACCAAATTCTTTTCAAAAACACAATAGTTTTTAATTATTGAAATAGGGAAGATATAGTATGATATTGCTTTCAAAAAATGGGATTTAAACAATAGTACATTATAAATGAAGTTTTTAGAAACTTTGAAATTTATTTACTAAACTAGATTATATATATTTTTTTTAAAAAAATATTTTGACCTATAGAGGTCTAGTTTCACCTTTTGAAGCTTAATAGCACAATTTTTATTTTTCACATTTAAGGAATGTAATATACATATAAAAAGCATATTACTCCCCCTTAATATGAGACACAACTAGAAGAACAATTATCGAATAAAACCAATAAATATCCAAAAGAGAATAACATTTAGGCCACATTCGAGATATCTATGACATTCAATTCATTCCTCAATTTACAAAATCTAGCTTCATCCAAGGGTTTGGTGAGAATATCCGCTAATTGATCCTCAGTTCTAATATGACTAATCACAATATCACCTTTACTTACATGATCTCGCAAGAAATGATGGCGGATATCTATATGCTTGGTTTTTGAGTGTTGGACCGGGTTATTGGCTATTTTAACAGCGCTTTCATTATCACACAAAAGAGGCACCTTTTTAAAATTTATTCCATAATCCATTAAAGTTTGCCTCATCCATAACAATTGAGCGCAACAACTACCGGCGGATATGTATTCGGCTTCGGCGGTGGATAGGGCTACGAAATTTTGCTTTTTAGAAAACCATGAAACCAACGATCTACCTAGCAATTGACAACTTCCGAAGGTGCTTTTCCTATCCACTTTGCAACCCGTATAATCCGAATCCAAATATCCAATTAAGTCAAATTTAGCACCTTTAGGATACCATAACCCTATATTTGAGGAATGTTTCAAATATCTTAGAATTCTCTTTACGGTAACTAAATGACATTTTTTGGGAGAGGCTTGAAAACGAGCACACATGCAAACACTAAACATAATGTCGGACCTAGATGCGGTGAGATAAAGTAAACTACCAATCATTGATCGATAAAGCTTTAAGTCTACCGGTTTACCTCCCTCATTAAGGTCGAGATGCCCGTTCGATGCCATTGGAGTCTTGATCGGTTTTGCGTCCTCCATGACAAACCTTTTAAGAAGATCCTTAGTATACTTGGTTTAACTCACGAATGTCCCACTCTTGAGTTGCTTGATTTGAAGTCCAAGAAAGAAGCTCAACTCTCCGATCATGGACATTTCAAATTTCCTAGACATCATATCACCAAATTCCTTGCAAAAGTCTTCATTAGTAGAACCGAAAATGATATCATCAACATAAATTTGACATACAAAGAAATCTTTATCAATTATTTTTGTAAAGAGTGTTGTATCAACCTTCCCAATTTTGAATCCTTTTGAGATTAGAAAATCTCTAAGTCGCTCATACCATGCTCTAGGAGCTTGCTTGAGACCGTATAGCGCTTTAGAGAGTTTGTAAACATGATTTGGATATTTGAAATTTTCAAAACCGGGAGGTTGTTCTACAAATACCAATTCGGATATTTGTCCATTTAAGAATGCACTCTTTACATCCATTTGAAATAATTTAATACCAAAACATGAAGCAAATGCAAGCAAGATTCTAATAGCCTCTAACCTAGCTACCGGTGTAAATATTTCACCAAAATCTAACCCTTCAACTTGGGTGAAACCTTACGCCACTAGTCTAGCTTTATTTCTAACAACTATACCATTTTTATCTTGCTTATTTTGAAAGACCCATTTTGTGCCAATTACATTATGTTCCTTAGGTCTTTCTACAAGAGTCCAAACATCATTTCGGACAAAGTTATTTAATTCTTCATGCATTGTGTTTACCCAATTCGGATCATCTAATGCCTCATCTACATGGGTAGGGTCAAATGATGATACAAATGAATAATGTTCACAAAAAGAAGCGACACGAGATCGAGTTTGAACACCCTTACTTACATCACCCAATATTTGATCTATTCGATGATCCTTGGAGAGACCATGATGAATTCTTTGAGGTAGAGGTTGAACATGTTGATCATTATTCTTGTCATCTTCATTGATAATTTGAATTTGACTTGGAGTTGCGGAGGTTGAAGGCTTGACTTGAGTGGATGATGGTTGATCATCTTTATCCACTTCCGGCTTCACTTCGCCAAGAGTCATATTCTTCATTGCTTCTCTTAGACCTTCTTCACCTACATCATCTAAGTTTTCTTGCTCTTCTTGAGAGTCATTAGTTTCATCAAACTCAACATCACAAGTTTCATCTACAAATCTTTTGTTTTTATTAAAGACTCGATAAGCCTTGCTATTTGACGAATAACCGAGCAAAAACCCTTCATCACACCGACTTTGAAGCTTTGAGAGCCGAACACCCTTTTTCAAAATATAACATTTGCAACCAAAAACTCGAAAGTAAGAAATGTTCGGCCTTCTCCCGACAAGAAGCTCATAAGAAGTCTTTTTCAAAAGTCAATGTAAATAAAGTCTATTTGTTGCATGACAAGTGATATTAATGGCTTCCGCCCAAAAACTATCGGAAGTACCATATTCGTCAAGCATTGTTCTTGCCATTTCAATTAATGTCCGATTTTTCCGTTCTACAACCCCATTTTGTTCCGGAGTGTAGGTTGCGGAAAGTTCGTGCTTTATTCCAAATTCATCACAATAATCTTCAATTCTTGTATTCTTGAACTCGGAACCATTGTCACTACGAATTTTCTTTATTTTAAAATCAAATTCATTTTGAGCCCTTTTTGCAAACTTTTTGAAAATTTCGGAAGCTTCGGATTTATCATCCAAAAAGAAAACCCAAGTATATCTAAAGTAATCATCAACAATGACTAAACAATAAGAATTACCCCCGATGCTCTTATAGGTTGTCGGGCCAAACAAATCCATATGTAAAAGCTCTAATGGTTTAGATGTGAACATGATACTCTTTGAAGGATGAGAACTAGCCACTTGCTTGCTGGCTTGACAAGCGCTACAAAGTCTATTTTTCTCAAACTTCACATCTTTCAAGCCCACAACTAAGTCATTTTTGAAAAGCTTTTGAGTTGAATCATCCCAATATAAGCTAGTCTTCTATGCTATAACTATCCTAAAGATGTTTGAAGACAAGAGTCATTTGAGGTGAAGTCAACCAAACACAAATTTTCAAATCTAAATCCTTTAAATACTAAGGAATTATCATTTTCTTTAGAAATAACAACACCATCTTTAGAGAAGCTACAAACAAGACCAAGATCACATATTTGTGCAACGGATAGCAAATTAAAATTTAGTGTTTCAACTAAAGACACATTAGAAATGGAGAGGTCATTTGAAATGGCAATTTTACCTAATCCCAATACCTTTCCTTTGCTATTATCGCCAAATGTGATCTTGTCATGTTGTCCACTTCCCGAATCAAAAGTAGTGAACATTTTCCGGTCACCGGTCATGTGTTGAGTACATCCGCTGTCCAATACCCAATGCCGTCCACCGGTCTTGTAGTTTACCTACAAAAGAAAATCAAGCCTTTTTAGGTACCCAAATTTGTTTGGGTCCTTGGAGGTTAGTGAACAAGGTTTTGGGAACCCAAATGGCTTTCTTTCTTTGGCCAATTATCGGGGTCCCAACAAACTTAGCAAAGACTTTACCATTTCTATCTCTTTTAAGTACATAGCAAGAGTCATGGTCTCATGGATATTTTCTTTGGAAGCTTTACTTAATAAACAATCAATAGCTAAATGTCCTACATTATGACATTTATAACAAAATTTTCCATTTGATTTCACAAAGCGCGGAGCCTTGTTACTTATTTTCTTGTTCTTTTTAGGGACATATCCTAATCCTTCTTTATTGTAAGAACATCTTTAACTACCCAAGATTTTATTTAGGGTATCCTTACCCTTAAAGTATCTATCTAAACTTTTATTGAGTTTATTTACTTGTTCTTTGAGTTCATTATTTTCAACAATTAAGTTTTCATGACATGAGCTAGCACTAGAGCATGATATATCAATTAAATCATCACATGAGGTAGCGATGCTTGATTTTGCTACATAGCATGAGTTGATTTCTAAATTAGGCAAATCATTGATAATATTGCATTCTATACCAATATCATTTGAGGACTTTGGATGATCCTTGGCAAGGAGAACCTCATGAGCTTCCTTTAGCTCCTCATAAGAATTTTTGAGAGAAAGAAACTCTTTTATCAAAACCTTGAATTTTGATTTCTCTTTGCCAAGATATTCATTTAAATCCTCAAGCATATCCATTAATTCATCATTTGAGGGTTCATCATCTTCATTAGAATTTACCTTAATTTCTCCTCTAGCCATAAGACATAAAGGAGTGACGAATGGTGATGAAGCCTCCTTGATGGCGATACCGGCAAGACCCTTCTTCTTTGAAGGAGTTTCTTCTTCGGATGAGTCGGAGTCCGAGTACTCTTCTTCGGAATCCCACTCTCCAATGTGAGCTTCGTCTTTGCCATCCTTTTGAAGCTTCTTGAAGAGCTTCTTCTTTCCTTGAAAGAATTTCTTCTTCTTGGGCGATCTATTCTTGTCTTCCTTCTTCTTGGGACAATGTGAGGCAATGTGCCCCTTCTCATCACATTCATAGCAATCAATATTTGCATACTGGGTTGGTGCTAGAATGTTGCCCTTTCTTGAACCTTTGAGCTGAGCTAGAGCGCCTTCTCATGAACATTTTCATTCTTCTAACGAGGAGTGCCATCTCCTCCTCGGTGTCTTCATCTTCGGAGCCCTCATCACTTGACTCCGCCTTTGCCTTAAAAGCAATATTCTTTTTCTTCGAGGAGCTTTGTTCCAATAGCTCTTCCTTGTCCTTCTTGTAGAGCTCATTTGTGATGAGGTTTCCAAGAAGTCCGGTTGGCGTCATCCTTAGCAATTCCGGTGAGTTGAGGAATAAAGTCACCAATGTCTCGTACTTCTCGGGAAGAGCCCTAAGCATTTTCTTGGCAACATCAACATCACTCAAGGTCGTACCAAGACCCTTGAGTTCGTTAACAATATTGTTTAATCTAAAATACATTTCATTTATATTCTCATTAGGTAACATCATGAAGCTTTCATATTTTACTCTAAGCATGTGTAATTTTGCTTCTTTAATAGTGGATGTTCCTTTGTGAATTTCCGACAATGTATTCCAAATTTCATGTGCGGTTTCTAAATTACTTATACGATTGAATTCATCCGCATTTAAGGAACCAAAAATAGCATCTATGGCTTGAGCATTAAGGTGTACATATCTTTCATTTTGTTCATCTGTTAAGGCGGGATCACCAGTCACAACATAACCTTTATTAACAATTCTCCATATGTTGGGACTCAACACTACAGGAAAACCAAAATTTTTCGTTGGCCAAATTTGTATTTTCGTCGGCCTGATAAAAGCTGATGATTAATGCCGATATTTTCGTCGGCTTAACTGGAGCCGACGATTACTGTTTATATTTTCGTCGGCTTTACAATAACTGACGATTAATACATGTATTGTCGTCGGCTATATTTCTGGCCGACGAAAATGTAGCAGTTAGGGCTCGTGCACTCTGCCACGGCTACTACGTTTTCGTCGGCCATTACCCTACCATCGAAAATATAAGTATTTTCGTCGGCTCCAGGATATACCGACGAAAATATAGAAGTTAGGGTAGGGCTGTTTGCCACGGTCACTTTGTTTTCGTCGGCTCCAAACCTAGCCGCCGAAAATACTACTGTGTTTTCGTCAGCTCGAACCTGGGCCGACGAAGATACTCATTTTTTCGGCGGCACGGACTGAGGCCGACGAAAATATAGTGTTTAGTTACACGGGTCTGAGCCCTGCCTGTTTGTCTACTCACAGATCGCCTCCGCCGCCACATCCCAGCGCCTGCTTGCCGCCCCTCCCCGTGGCGCCGCCTCCCGTTGCCCTCCTCCGCCTTGCCGCCCTCCCTCATTGCCTTGGGCTTGCCCCTGCCTGTTGCCCTCCCACGCGCCTTGTGCCTCCCTGGCGACCTCCTTAGTGCCCTCCCTGCCGCCACCTCCACTTGGCGCCACCTCCCCTGGCCGGCCACCGCCTCCGCCCGGCTCGATTGGCACTAGACGCCGCCGCCGGACATCTACCCTCTACCACCCTCGGTCCGGCACCTCCCCGACTGGCCACCGCCTCCGCTGGGCACGACTGTCACCGGACGCGTACCCTCTGCCGCCCTCGCCACGTGAGTAACTTGAGAACTTGTTAGGGTTTACACTTACCTATAACTACTGTATAGGGTGTAATGGTGTCCCGAGTAAAAAAGTGTGTAAGGCAAAATAGATCTTGGTTGTCAGAAGTGCAAACTCACTAAAGCAAATTGAGCACGTCAAGCTAATGTCAACGTGCATAGAGTCAAAGAGGTTGCATGAGAGTGTTGGCTTGTCGTCATCAAATGTGAGTCCCCAAAGAGCTGCATTACAGCCTTGTTGTGCTTGCTCTTTCTCAGGTTCATGTAGAAAGCCATTAGCTCACACAGCCATGGGGATTGAAGTATTTCAATGTGCAGGCTCTGGGCTTGAGCTTTGAACTCCTGCCCTTGCTTCGAGTAATGTATTTGCAAAGAGTTATTTTAGTCAAATCTTTTGCAGTACTAACTGATACCGAGTTATGATAATCTGAAATGCATAGATAGCTAAGAATTTGATAGTTTGTCTCATTTCTAGCTAAAGCACTCCCTAGAAATATGGTAATACAGTTCAAACGTACCATCATATAGTCCATGTGATAACTATATGCATTAGCATTTAGGACTTAACTCGAATTTGCTAGAATGTTTCATCCTGGTATGGGTGATTGATATCTTATAACTGCAACTGTTTATTTGTCTGCTAAGTGGATGCCCTTCTTTCTAGGGAGGTCATGCCGAAATTTTGTAAATTTTAGTGGCTTAGTTTTTAAGCCGGTTTTTAGAGTTTAGGGGTTGAGTTCAGTTTTTTCGTAGAGGTGATAGGTTTTATGTCTTGTTCGGTAATTCTTCGTTCAATTGAACTTGCTTGTGGAGAATTATTGTTTATTGGTAACCTTTTGGACATGTGTGGATCCGAGGTGTTACAAGAACCCACAAATAAAAACGAACACATGTAGAACCTGTTTGTAAATATTCCATAGGATAAGACTATTTAATTTAAGTTGGATCATCATAATTCTTGTATCATCATTTTTTAATAGAGTGGTATCAATATGGGTGATAATCGAGCATGGATGTATGTTGGCTGGAGAACAACAGGGGGTCACACGGATGAATGGGTAGAGAGGACACAAGCATTTGTGGATCATATTTTCTCTTTGAATCCACCTGGTGGTGTAGCGAAGTGTCCATGCACGAGAAGTGCCGTAACTTTGCTCGTAGTTTTAAGGAGGAGATCGAATTAGACTTGTGCAGATATGGATTTATGCCCAATTACTTAACTTGGTTTGAGCATGGTGAGTCACGTTGGGGTTCTACATCTAACATAGTCCAAGATTATGATGACACGGAGGATAGATGCCAAGATATGGTGGAAGATCTTGGTCGACGAAGACAGGATGAAGCAGGAAGAACGACTGCCGAGGTCGAAGAATTTTATAGGTTTTTTTATCGCTTCCAATGAGCCTCTCGCATGAGTTTACCAATGTTACCCTTCTTCTCATAAAGGTGACACGGTTGATGGCTATCAAATCGAAATACAATTTGAGTAAAGATTGTTACAACGATCTGGTCAAATTGATATGTAATGTTCTTCCAGAGAATCATAAGATGCCGAAAGATCTTTATCGGTCCGTAAAAATATTGGGTGTTTAGGGATGCAATACGAGAAGATACATGTGTGCCCCAATAAGTGTATGTTATTCGAAGGAGAATGTAGAACTAACACATTGTCTATATTGCAATGAGTCCCAGATGTTCAAGTAACTGACGAGGAGGAAACACAGTAACAACAAAGGCGCTGGCCAAAGTGCTCCGCTATATGCCCCTTAAACCAAGGCTACAACGAGCTTACCTATCAAAGGATACCGCCATGCATATGAGGTGGCACAAAGAAGGCATGCGTACATACGAGGGTTCCATGGGTCATCCTTCCGATAGTGAAGCTTGGAAGACATTGAACAGTTCGATCCAAATTTCGCCAGAGATCCTAGAAATGTTCAGATTGGCTTGGCAGCAGACGGCTTCACACCTTTCACCACAAGTGCGGCTCCGACTCATCTTTGGCCGTATTTGCAATACCGTATAATCTCCTCCATCATTATGCATGAAAGATGAGTATGCGTTTCTAACACTTGTTATTCTGGGCGAGCATCACGAAAGCATTTGGATATGTACATGCACCATTGATTGAGGAGTCAAGGAGCTGTGGGACGGTGTTTTGACATATGACAACAAGAGAAAAGAGACCTTCAACATGCGTGTGGCTTATCTTTGGTCTATCCATGGTGGCCCCGCCTACGGCATGTTTTTGGGGTGGAGCACGCATGGTCGGTTGTCTTGTCCGATTTGTATGGGTGACACAGATGCATTTCGTTTGAAGCATGGTGGCAAATTCAGTTTCTTTGATTGTCACCGTCGCTTTCTTAGTCTTAGTCACCCATTCAGGAAAGATAAAAAGGGATTTAAGAAGGATGTGACAATTAGTAAGGGTCCGCCGAAACGTTTAACCGGAGATGAGATTGTGGCGTGGCATAGTGAGTTGGTTGACACGGAGAATGGGTATGAAGCCTTCAAAGACACACATAATTGGACTCACATATCTAGCATATGAAGTCTGCCTTATGTTACTAGTTTAATCCTCGCACATAATATTGATGTTATGCATCAAGAGCGCAATGTCGCGGAAAGCATCATTAGCACGTGCTTCGACTATAATGATAAAACAAAAGATAATGTCAAGGCTTGTAGAGACTTGTCTGAAATCTGTAACCGTCCCACCTTTGAAGTGACGGAAGGTGGAAAGAAACCTCATGCTCCTTACTGTCTTAAAAAGTCAGATAAGAAGGAGATTCTTAGATGGATGAAGAATATCAAATTTCCAGACGGATATGCGGCAAATCTAAGACGTACGGTGAACATCTCGACTGGTAAACTACATGGCCTAAAGAGTCATGATTACCACATCATCATGGAAAGGCTACTTCCGGTGATGTTTAGAGGATATATGCGGAAGAAGTGTGGATCTGTTTGCGAGATCAGTTTCTTTTATAGGCGGTTGTGCTCTAAGATAATAAAGAAATCAACGATGAAAGAATTGGGGAAGAATATACCGGTGCTTATATGCAAACTAGAAAAGGTGTTTCCACCAGGTTTCATGAACTTAATGCAGCATTTGTTGGTACATTTACCGTATGAAGCAGAGATATTGGTTGCAGGTCATGGGAGGATCCTTCTTTCACGGGGACAAGTAGGACAAGGCTGGTTAATGCCACATTGGGCTCTCTTTGTCGGTACCATTACCCTGGATTGGTTGAGATCGACGGTGTGTCCCTACCGACTTTGGAGTGGGAACACTATAAGGTGACGATGAACAATAATGGATGAGCAAGAAGACAAAGGGTGTGGGTGATTTACGGGTAAACCTTTTCAAATCATGGTCATCAAGTTAGTTGTTACTTTTTGCCACGATAACTAATACATTTACTTGTATTGTAGGAGAGGTATCGCTTGATAGAGGGGAAGAGGAGGAGTGGGAGCACATTCCAAACGTGTGTTTGAGAATCTCGCTCTGAAGGTAGTAAAAGATATGATGTCCAATGCTGCAAGATAGCGGTGAGTGCATCTTGCAAGAGGCATCGTGGAGAGGAAATGAATAAAAACTTGGTTCTTCAAAAATCTACCTTCAAGCTAATGAGTACATGCGTGTTCATTGAAATGGTTAGTCATATGAATTGTGTGTATTTCAGATTGCGCCATTGAATAGTTGCTTAATTTAGCCGCTAACATTGTAGGTTTAATGCGTGCCCTGATGCATGGTCGGCACTTTCTGAGTACTGGGCTTCTGAAGCATTCATTGCAAAGTCGAATAGCAAGAGAGTGAATCGAGAGTCGGGCTCAAGTGTTGTTCATACATATGGTGCCGATGGTCATGTTCGTTTAGCTAAGCGACTGGTACGCTTATCATGCTATGTTAATAATTTATTTTCTTTTATGATTGATGTAGTAGCGATTAACATGATTACAGGAAGCTCGACTTGGGAGGAGACCAAGTGCGATTGAAACTTACGTTGCAGGGCACAAGGGGAGCGACTCTACGCAGCCGGATCAACTTTGCAGCCAGAGGGCGACGGACAGCTTGGTTAGTCAATTGCCTTTCTTTATCGTGTTGCTTTTCTCAATGTAACTCGTATGCATCGCAGGCTAGATATGGAGATGAGATGGCCCGAACCCATGGTGAGGGCTGCAACTGGAGGGAGGAAGACGTTGACGTCGCTGCCTTGTATAGGAGCGGCGGTGGCAAGAGTCATGGGAGGTTTTCCATGTTCAATGGCTTCGTTGATTCCTCTGCAACTCGAGACTTGACGAGGGCGTCTCGGACCTCCACAAGTAGTGCACATGCTGCTCGTGAGGCTCAAATGCAGGATGAGTTGAGACAACAACGCGCTCAGTTGGCTCAACATCGCGATATGATAGCCCAGCAACAAGAATTCATGAGGCAACAACAAGAATCCATATCTGCCTGGCACTCACAAATGAATGTAAGTTCATTTCCATACTGCATACAATTAGTGATATGAGTAAGACTAAGATGCTTTCAAATTGATTATGTGCAATTATTCCACAGGAGTGTATGTCTGCTGCTTTTGGAAAACCCTTCAATCTTCCAGCATTTCCGGCTCTAGTCTTTCCTACATTTATGACCGCACCATCTATGGTACTATATTTTCCAGTATTGTTCTATTATAAAAAATATGATATTCTTGTATAGTTTGAGTGATTATACGTGATGTCTCAGTTTTGTATGCATTATGGGTTGTTGAATTGCTGTGAATAGGCATCCAGATTAACACTACTTAGTATTATTACAACAACTTAGTTCAGTACTTGGTAATTAACAGTATCTGAAAGACCTGTTTTAGTGTGGTCTGGTGGCTTGGTGTACTTCCTCAAATTCCTTATGCAGAGAATGTAGGGTGTTTCCATGCTCTTCTAGTGAAGATAAAGCATCACTGAAAATAGACCAAAAGTCACTGGGATACCAACAGCGATAGTACTTTCATTTACTGATCATCAATTTATGTAACAATCGGAAAACAGGAGACAACAGCATCTGTGCTTGTGACTAAATGAGGGCCCGAGTTACAGTCTAATATGCTTAAGATGACACCTTAAAGTATCAAATCCAGAAGGAAGTCCTAGAAATCCCATCTTAGCACACCTTTTGTAATTTCGAGTCTAGAAGCAAGTTGGTGTCAAAAGCTTATTGGACACTGGTAATAAATTGAATGCACATTAGCATATGAAAAGTAACTGTGCTTGGACTGGTCATAAATAAAGTGGAAGTCCTAAAAATTTGTTCTGGATCAGACTGAATGAACTGTAAGTACATTGCCAGAAAGTGATAGTAACGAACTAGTTCTTGAGCACAAAATTAAAGATCGAGACATATATGTCTTGCTTTTAGGCAATGCATTTTATCGTTGCTTTCTTGCATTGTTATTGCTAGTTGACAACAGGCTATAGCAATTTAGCAAATAGAAAGTCCACATGGAGTTTTTTATGCATGTACTCCAACACAAGATTAGATGCTGACACGTAGAAAGAAGCATTCTAGGAATATACCCTCAGCGCATTCTCAGTTCCTTCTGCTTCGTTCTGACAGGCCAACAAAAATGACACACTGCACAGCGTCTGCTTTTGTTTTTTATTTTTATTTTTTTCAGTATGTATGCTCTGAAGCTGGTAGAGAGCTACACAAGAGCCAAGCACCTTTAATAATTAGTGTGTATGCTTCCCCCTTGACCTCCTCAGTGTGTATGTATATAAGTCATGCTGAAGCATACAGAACAAGGCAGTTCTTATGGTAAACAGCAACTAAATGGAAACCATGTCATATCCTTTCTCGTTCTTATGGTAAACAGCAACTAAATGGAAACCATGTCATATCCTTGCTCCCCTCTGCCCTCCTTCCCCACACATGAGGATAGTAGCTATTTCGTATGTCTCCTCAAGTAGCTGTCCCTGATCAGAATGCCACCCTCCATGTTGATCCTTCCCCTGATCAACAAGAAGATCGTGAGTCGTTCCTGAACACCATCTAGATTCCAATTTATTACCAGTGTCCAATAAGCTTGGAAGGCATTCTGCAGCTAATGCAGCAGATACCCTGTCTTCAAATGAAAATAGCTCAAAATCAGATCAAGTATGCCTGTCTTTTGAGAATTATGCTTTCTTTTAAATAATAACTTTGATGATAGTGTCAAATTCATGTTAATCCCATCTCATAAATTATCCTCCTCTGCTGTCTTTTGAGAATTATGCATTTTTAAATCATTTTTAAATTCTCTCCTTATATGTTGTAGGGGACGGATGGCTCTACCAAGCAGCTCGATGAGGAGGTGATGGGTCACAAAGTCTTTGGCGACAATAGTATACCTCCTCCAGTGAATGAGCAATTTGATGATGTCCTAAACTTAGGTGGAGGCTCTAGTTAGTCCTTTTTCTTGTTGGTTTGTTTCACACTGTTAGGATTTGCTTGGTGACGTTTTGATATTGTCGACTTGTGCGAGAGTGGATTGGAAATCTGTTTGTGTAATGTCGGATTGCATGTATGTTTGTTCGTTTGTGCATTTATGCTATCTTGTTTGTGATATGGATCAATAGAATTATGGTTTCTATATATTGTGATCTGGTTCGTATATATTGTGATGTGGTTTGTATGGACCAAATGAATTTTGAATTTTTTTTTTCTGCACCTAGCTATTTTCGTCGGCCCAAATATAGACTGCCGAAAAAAGTAACACTATTTTAAATCGGCTATACTTTAGCCGATTTAAAATATGACCTATATTTTTAAATCGGTGAACTTCAGTCGATTTAAAATATCTTATCCACGTGAACTAGCTTCGTCAGGTCGTGGCGCACTATATTTTCGTCGGCTATATTAGGCCGACGAAAATGTATTTATTTTCGTCGGCTGAACTCCAGGCCGACGAAAATATTCTTATCCACGTCAGCTAGCCCTGTGAGGTCGTGACGCACTATATTTTCGTCGACCTAATTTAGCCGACGAAAATTTATTGATTTTCGTCGGTAGCCGACGAAAATATATTGATTTTCGTTTGTTTGTTGTCGTCGGCCAATTTTCGTCGGTTAGCCGACGAAAACAACTATTTTCGTCGGTTTAAGGCTTATTTTCGACGGTTCCTGGCCGACGAAAATTTGTCAGTTTACTGTAGTGCATGGCCTTAAGATAAACGGTCATCGAATTTTCCAATAAGCATAATTTGAGCCATCGAAAAATGGCGCCTTGTGAAAGTGCATCTAGGCCCCTAATTGTGTTTTGGATGATTAATGACAATCGACTAAGGGACTAATGGCTTAAATGAGTGCATGAGCAGGTGTTAGTCCCAAAAGGAACGCATCTACAGACATTGATGACCCTCAAAAGTGAAAAGAAGAACGGCGTCGACTTAGCGTAGACTTTTTATTTTTGTTGAGTCAAAAGGATCGCCGTACTATCAAGAGGGATGGGTGTAGATGCCCTAGAAATGATCACAGTGCTCAGATGAACATTTTTTACAAAACAAGTTTTCGAAGTCACCAAGCACGACACTCACTTTGTTTTCATTTTGTGCTGATAATATCGGATAGTCCGATGTGTATATCGGATAGTCCGATAGTATCGGATTCTCCGGTGTGAGTGTGGGTGCCTGTCTGGGAACTCTCGGGAAAAGTCGGATTGTCCGATAATTTATATCGGACTGTCCGATGCTGTTTGAAAAATTTTCTAAGTCTTTTCCTTGATTCTCTCGGGAAACATCGGAATGTCCGATGTTAATATCGGAATGTCCGATGTAATCTGAAATTTTTTCTAAGTCCTTGGACTGGAACTCTCTGGAATTATCGGAATGTCCGATGTCTGATATCGGACAGTCCGATATACACTTAGTTATTTTCAAAGGTTGCTGAGTTCGTTGAAAACTCTCTGGAAACATCGGAACATCCGATGTGTGAAATCGGATAGTCCGATGTGTGCTTTTCTCAGCAGTTTTTGAATTTTCGAGTGGAGTTGATATGGAGATTTGCTCTGATCGGATAGTCCGATGTCTGACATCGGATAGTCCGAAGTGGGGTCTGACATAGGGCAGAACGGCTCTTTTTTTGTGTCTTAGCTATAAATACCCCACTCTCTCTCTCATTTACAACACACCTACCGGTACATTGAGCATTTACTTCACTCTTGCTATTCCTTTGCTCTCTTGCTCACTCTTGTGCTCATCTTTGTGATATTTGTTGAGAGATTTGAGCAAGTGGTTCTCTAGTGTCTTGATTTCAAACCGAGAAAGTCCATTTGAGCACTAGGGTGATTTTCAAGAGCGGATCTACACTCCATTTATTACTCTTAGAGATTGAGGTCTCCTAGACGGCTAGGAGTCACCGGTGAGCTCCCGATCTACGTGTGAGAAGCCGCCGGAGTTTGTGAAGGTCCGATTCCACCCCCGCTAGGAAAGGGATCAAGAAGTGAAACCGGCGAGTGCTTTGTGCAACACCGGGAGGATCGTGGTCGAGAGGGACCCGGGCTTTGTGCCTCCTCAACGGAGACGTAGGATCTCCTCAAAGATCCGAACTTCGGGAAAAATCGCTGCCTCACTTTGGTTTGTGAGTTTTCTCTTGTCCCCTTTTGTGGTTGGGTCAAATCCTTTGGGGATTCAAGTTTTTGGTAGCTACTTGTAATAGATATTGGTTAATCTAATACTCTGGTAGTTGCTTTAGATCAGAAAGTTCATTTGGTAGAAATCTAGCCTCTCAAATTTCTCAGATCTACTTTTTAGGGTTTATTGCGCTCTGATCGGATAGTCCGACTTGTCATATCGGATAGTCCGATATAAATCGGATAGTCCGATATCAAAGTCGGATATTCCGATAATTCCGCTGCTAATTTGGTTTAAAATTTTATTACGCCTATTCACCCCCCTCTAGGCGACTTTATCGATCCTTCAATTGGTATCAGAGCCATCTCTCCTTAGTTTGGCTTAACCGCTTGGAGAATCAATATGTCGCAAACAGGAAAGAATACCGAAGGTCTTACCCAAGCCAAGGGTACGGGTGACGTTATTGGGGTTGCAATTCCATTCGATTATAGTTCCCTCGGTGTCTCAAGCTCTTCCTCATATGTTTCCGTGCCCTCCGGTCGAGCGCCTCATTTCGATGGCACTCACTATGCGGCATGGAAATATAAGATGAAGATGCACTTGAGATCGCTTCACCCTTCTATTTGGAAGATTGTGCAAACAGGTTTCCAACCCGTCGATCAAGACAATCTCACTCCTGAAGAAGACAAAGCTCAACACTTCAATGATCTAGCCGTCAATGCTTTGTTCAATGCACTAAGTGATTCTGAATTCAACCGTGTTGATGGACTTGAAGAAGCAAAAGCTATTTGGAATAGGCTCATGGTCAGTCATGAAGGAGTTTCGAGCGTCCGAGAATCAAAGATAGAGCTCATCATTGGTGAGCTAAGCCGATTCACCTTGGAAGATGGTGAATCGTACACTAAGATGTTTGATCGTCTGATGGTGCTTGTAAATCAAGCTAAAGGTCTTGGGTGCACCGATCTTACTGACAAGGCCGTGGTGAAGATAATCCTTCGCGTGATCACTCCTACCAACCGCAACCTTGTGCAACTAATCAAAGACCGGCAAAACTTCGACACAATGACGCCTCATGATGTAATTGGCCGACTAATGATGGATGAGATGATGATTAAGGAGGCGGAAGTTGTGGAAGAGCTCAAGTCCGGGAAGAAGAAGGGCATTGCTTTGAAAGCTGTCAAGGTGGTGCGTCAAGTAGAAGAAAGCACGAGCGAAGATGAAGAGTCGTGTGGTCCATTGACAAATGAAGATATGGCTCTATTTGTGCGAAGATTCAACAAATTCTTCAAGAAGAAGAACTTCAAACAAGGAGGTCAATCAAAGAACTTTAGAAGAAAATCAAAGGGGAGACACTCCACAAGAAGATGCTATGAATGCGGCGAAACCGGTCATTTCATTGCCGAGTGCCCGCATAAGGGAAGCAAAGATGAGAAGCCGCACAAGAAAGACAAGTATAGGGGCAAGGATAAGGAGAAGAGCAAGAAGTACAAGAGTAAGGGCCGTGCCTACATTGGAAAGGAGTGGAACTCCGACACCGACTCCAGCTCCGACTCCGACTCCGAGTCAAATTCCGACAATGAAGGTGGAATCGCCTCCGTCGCCATCGCCGTACCCTCTACTCCGACAATGTCAAAGAGCCTCTTCGACAACTTAAGCGATGACGATGAAGTAGCTCCAATGTGCCTCATGGCGAAGGGGCACAAGGTATCAACACTTGCCTCCACTCCCTCCATTACTAATGATTGTCTAGATGAGCACGATAGCGATAGTGATAGTGATAATGATGACATTGGTGCCATGCTTAAGTCTATAAAAAATCTTGACATTCATAAGTTGAATTTGCTCCTAAAAGATATTGAAAGGTTGGAGGAAGTGGTCGAACAAAAGGAAGCTATTCTCGAAGCTCAAGAGGATTTGCTCATCCTCGAAAAAGAGAAAAATCGTGAGCTAGAGAAGAGCTTATCTTTTAAAAAAGAGAAAAATGAGGAAGTAGCTAAGAACTTAACATTGACAAAATCCGAGGTGATTAGTCTTGAGATCACCAATGCTTCACTTAAAGAGGAACTTGCGAAGTCAAGTGATGCTTGCAAGGCTCTTGAGTTGAAGCTTGTTGATCTCAAGAATAGCCCTCCGACTGTCTCAACCATTAGTTCAAATTCTTTTTTACCCTCTACGAGCAATGGATGCGCTAGGTGCTACGACGTGAATATTGATACTTATGCCACTAACCTTGAGACATTGCAAGTGTTAGCATTTGAGAATGAGAAGCTCAAGGGAATGCTCGAAGATGGACTTCAAAAGTCCTACAAGGCAAGTAAGGGACTAGAGGAGTTCCTAGGTAAGCGACAAGGTAACAATATGAAGTATGGGCTTGGATATATTCCACCTAAAGGGAAAAAGAGCAATATTGTGGTTGCTCCCTTGAGTAAGCCCATACAATTTGTTAAGAGTAATGAAAACTCTAAGTACAAAACTCACTCTACATTCTTTGCATCTTATGTACTTAAAAGGACTAACTTCGGTCGTGTAGTTGCTCATCACATTGGGGGTAAGCCCAAGAATGGTTCTTATGTGCGATCTATTTGGGTACCAAAATCACTTGTTGCTAACGTGCGCGGACCTAAACAATTTTGGGTACCAAAGAGCAAAAACTAAATTTCTTTTTGTAGGCCTACATCTCCGGTGGAACAAGTTGGATTTTGGATAGCGGATGTACACACCACATGACCGGAGAAAGGGCAATGTTCGCATATTTAGAAGCTAATGGATCGAATAGTGAAAGCATCATTTTTGGAGACAATGGAAAAGGTGAAGTGGTAGGTTTAGGTAAGATTCTAATTACAAATGATTTCCATATAAATAATGTTTTACTTGTTGAGTCACTAAGTTACAATTTGTTATCCGTTGCTCAATTATGTGAAGTGGGCTACAATTGTGTATTTAGTGATAAGGGTGTGGATGTCATTAAGAGGGATGATGGTTCAATAGCTGTTAAGGGACGTTTGAAAGGGAATCTCTATCTTATAGACTTTAATACGGATAGAGTTAACCTTGAAACATACTTAATAGCTAAATCTAGCATGGGTTGGCTATGGCATCGCCGGCTTGCCCATGTTGGTATGAGGAACCTTCACAAACTCATTAAGGGCAATCACATCCTTGGTCTAACGAATATTGTGTTTGAGAAAGACAGAATGTGTAGTGTGTGTCAAGCTGGAAAACAAGTCGGAGCCTCTCACCCTGCCAAGAATGTGATGACCACCTCAAGGCCATTGGAGATGCTCCACATGGATTTATTCGGTCCAATCGCATACATAAGTATCGGAGGAAATAAGTATGGTTTAGTTATCGTTGATGATTTTTCTCGCTTCACTTGGGTGTTTTTCTTGCATGATAAAAGTGAAGCCCAAGGAAGCTTAAAGAAGTTTATGAGAAGAGCTCAAAATGAATTTGAAGTAAAGATCAAGAAAATTCGGAGTGACAACGGAACTGAGTTCAAGAACATCGGTGTAGAGGAGTTTCTCGATGAAGAAGGCATCAAGCATGAATTCTCGGCTCCCTACTCTCCACAACAAAATGGGGTAGCCGAGAGGAAGAATCGGACTCTCATCGAGATGGCGCGCACGATGCTTGACGAGTACAAGGTCTCCGACATCTTTTGGGCGGAGGCCATCAACACTGCGTGCCACAGCTAAACCGTCTTTACCTTCACAAATTGTTAAAGAAGACGGCGTACGAGCTCCTCACCTGCAAGAAACCAAATGTCTCCTACTTTCGAGTCTTTGGTAGCAAATGCTATATCCTTAACAAGAAAGCTAAGTCTTCTAAATTCGCTCCTAAAGTAGATGAGGGTTTCTTACTTGGTTATGGGTCTAATGCCTATGCATACCGAGTTTTCAACAACACCACCGGTGTAGTTGAAATCTCGCGTGATGTAACATTTGATGAAACTAATGGCTCTCAAGTAGAGCAAGTTGATCGTGATGTATTTGACAGGGAAGAACCTCCATGCGAAGCAATTAAGAGATTGGCAATTGGAGAAGTGAGACCTCTTGAGCAAGAAGAAGCTCCGTGCACTCCAACGCGAGATGCACCGTTGGATGATGCTCCATCATCTTCAATTCAAGCTCAAGATGGTTCAAACACTACCCAAGATGATGAGGACCCAATTCAAAAGTCAAATACAACGGTGCCTCATCCAAGAGTTCATCAAAATATTCAACGAGATCACCCGGTCAACAACATTCTTGGAGATATTAACAGGGGAGTAACCACTAGATCTCGTGTTGCTAATTTTTGTGAATTTTACTCCTTTGTTTCTTCTCTTGAACCTCTTAAGGTTGAAGAAGCTCTTCAAGATCCGGATTGGGTAATGGCTATGCAAGAAGAGCTAAACAACTTCGAGAGAAACCAAGTGTGGAAGCTTGTCGAAAGACCCAAGCAAAACGTAATTGGAACCAAATGGGTATTTCGGAACAAGCAAGATGAGAATGGAATCGTGACTAGGAACAAAGCTCGGTTGATCGCTCAAGGGTACACTCAAATCGAAGGTTTGGATTTCGATGAAACTTATGCTCCAGTAGCTAGGCTTGAATCAATTCGAATATTACTTGCCTTTGCTACTCACCACGATTTTAAGTTGTACCAAATGGACGTGAAAAGCGCCTTCCTAAATGGACCTCTCTCCGAGATGGTCTATGTTGAGCAACCACCCGGCTTCGAAGACCCAAGTCATCCCGACCACGTCTACTTCCTACACAAGGCTCTCTATGGACTTAAACAAGCACCGAGAGCGTGGTTCGAGTGTCTTCGTGATTTTCTTCTAGGTCAAGGATTTGTAGTCGGAAAGGCCGACCCCACTCTCTTTACCAAAAATATTGATAATGATTTATTTGTTTGTCAAATTTATGTTGATGACATTATATTTGAATCTACTAATGAACACTTGTGCAAGGATTTTAGTAGGATCATGACTAAAAGGTTCGAGATGTCCATGATGGGCGAGTTGAAGTTCTTCCTCGGTTTTCAAGTCAAACAACTCAAGGAAGGAACTTTCCTGTGCCAAACGAAGTACATCAAGGACATGCTCAAGAAATTCGGAATGGAAAACGCCAATGCAAGCCAACGGGCACCTAGACATCAACAAAGAAGGTAAACCGGTTGTCCAAAAGGTATATCGTTCGATGGTCGGCTCTTTACTTTATCTTTGTGCATCTAGGCCCGACATTATGTTTAGTGTATGTATGTGTGCAAGATTTCAAGCCGCTCCTAAAGAATGCCACATGGTGGCTGTAAAAAGAATCTTAAGATATTTAGTGCACACTCCTCATTTCGGGCTTTGGTATCCTAAAGGTTCATCCCTTGAATTAGTCGGCTATTCCGATGCGGATTATGCCGGGTGTAAGGTGGATAGGAAGAGTACTTTGGGTACTTGTCAATTCCTAGGTAGATCCCTTATTTCTTGGTCCTCCAAGAAACAAAACTCCGTAGCCCTATCCACAGCCGAAGCCGAATATATTGCCGCCGGGAGTTGTTGTGCTCAATTACTTTGGATGAGACAAACTCTAAATGATTATGGCATAACCTATAACCATGTTCCACTTTTGTGTGACAATGAGAGCACCATAAAAATTGCCAATAACCCTGTCCAACACTCCCGCACCAAGCATATCGATATTCGCCATCATTTTCTAAGAGACCATTCCACTAAAAGCGATATTGATATTCATCATGTGAGCACAAATGACCAACTAGCCGATATATTCACCAAGCCTCTTGATGAAAAGAGATTCTGCGAATTGAGAAGTGGGCTAAACATTTTGGATTCTCGAAACCTGGCTTGAAAAGTTGCATGCATAAATTGTCATGCTTGTATGATTTCAACCAAAAGGAATTTCAAAACCTTATTTGGCTTCTTTAAAAATTTTGTGTGGTTTTGGATCTTGGTGTGAGTCAAACCACTTGTGATCATAGCTCCTAGTGCTTTGGTGTTCGCTGATCATGAGAGGGGAGACGGCAAAAGCGTTCACATGTCATAACATCTCTTCCTTCAATCTCAACTATCCTTGTGCTGGAAATTTACTCTTATCGGACTTTCCGACCTTCTATATCGGAATATCCGATTTCTGTAAACCTGCATATATCGGACTATCCGATGTTGAATATCGGACTGTCCGATATCTGGGTAATCGCACACATTGGACTGTCCGATGTCCTTATCGGACTATCCGATGTGGGGAGGTTTATATGAAATCGAAGGGTTTTTCTCTCTCTTCCTGCGGTTACAAGTCTCATATCCTCTCGGGTCTCTCTTCTTCCGGCGATTTTGGGGTTCCAAATTAATTTTGGGGTTCCAAATTAAATTCTTCCTCCTCCTCCCAAGGATCTTCCTCCGTGGATTTGGCCCCTCTTGGTGGAGATTCCTCTCCCCATTCATCTCCTCCGTGTTGACCTTGAGGTATTCTATTTCCTCTCTTTTCTAGGGTTTTATCATCTCCCTTGTTTTCTTGTATATCCTATTGGGTAGATTTGTTTCCCTTGTCTCTAGGATCATATCCCACGAATTTGTTGATAAATGCGTGGCCAATCTTCAAGAAATCACATTTTGCATTTTCTCGCAAATATCGGATTATCCGACATTTGGCATCGGACTATCCGATCTTATTATCGGACAGTCCGACCAAAATCATCGGACTGTCCGACCAAAATCACCGGACTATCCGATATTTCCAGGAAATCACAAAGTGGTGAGTTTCTTTCCATTTCCTTTGGTTATCTTTTCAATATCTTGTATCATTTCATCTAGATTGTTGCAATGGCCGCTGGGGATGACAATGGAGAGAAATTGAAGAGAGCTCTTCACATCGACGAGAGCGGGCAATTCAAGAGGAAGACTCCAACGAACACTAGGACGAAGGCTCCGGCAAATCGAGGAAATCCTCCGGATATTTGATTCTCCACCGAGGTTCTTGGTGTTCTGCTCCACTGCTTCTTTGGTGGCAAATTGAAGAAGAAAGTTGTCACGCATCCCAAGCAGAAGGGCATTACAATTTCTGAGCGTCGTCAAGATGATGCACCTCCTGCCCGTCCTCCTCCTACTCCTTCTGGTAAGGGCAAAGGAACTTCCTCCAGTGCTCCAATCGCTGCTGAAAAGGGAAAAGATCCCGCTCCGGAAGAAGATGAAGAAGAAGATCTCCTCTATCCTTTGTTGTCCAAGCCCACTCGTCATTCAGACCTTCAAAGGGCAGTTGTCAATTACAAAGGGAAGTCAGGGATGGTCGCCAAAGCTAGGGCATCTGATCCCTATGTCAGTAGAAAGCGCTTCTCCTCAGACTTGCGCTTCTGGACCTTCTTCCAACAAGATTTCTATGAGACTGTCATCCTTCCTCGCAAGAATCTTGTTGTGAGTATGCAGTGGGTTGATTGGGATTATATGGCATCTTGTGAAGATCCAGTCTTTGATGAAGTGATTGAAGCCTGTGAAAGGCTTGGTATTAAACGGATCATGGGCATGAAGCAAGATTGGAACACTGAAGTTATTGCCCAGTTCTATGCCACTCTGCATGTCACCAATGACACTATGACCTGGATGACCGAAGGGGAGCAATACAGGATGTCGGTTGGTCGCTTTGGTACTCTTCTGGGGTTTAGATTGCATGGATAAGGATGATCTTCATAATAAACGCTCCTTGGTTGCAGACAATCTAAATGATCTATATATTGAAGATTCTATTTTTGAGCCTGGCAACACCAAAAATTTGAAGCCTATAATTGCTGCCGCCAACAGACTCCTTCGCAAGACCATCGCTCCTAAGGAAGGTGATGCATCCCACATTTTGTCCTACACTCGTGATATTCTGCATCGTATGCTGCCGGGTGGTCGACCATTTATGGTGTCACTTTATCTGTGGAATGAGATTCATATCAACTCCCTCGATCCCAAGCGCAGCTGTGGCTTTGCTCCTTACATCATGAGGGTGATTTCGGGCATCTCCAAGGCGAAGTTTGAGTGTGATGCTAAGCACCTTGGGCTGCAGATCAGGCCCATCAAGACTACTCCTCCTCAAGCTCCTCCAGCCCCAGGGCCTTCAGTGTCAACTCGCTCTGGCTTAGTTGCTCCTGAAATATCTTCGCAGTCATCCCCCTCCTCCACCGACAGAGTCTTGAAATATCTTGTCAAGATGGCAAAGAAGAATGCAAAGAGGCTCAAATCCATTCAGCGTCATCTCAGCCTTCCCTGTTCCAGTGGCAGCGAGGACTCCACTGCGGACCCTTTCGACTCTCCGACGGTTGCTGCTCCTTCCGATGACGATCCCGACGCATCCGATGATGAGTCCGAGAGTGAGGAGGAAGACTGATCTACTTGCTGTCCTTTCCTCCCTTTTTGGTGCCTTGATGCCAAAGGGGGAGAGAAAGATATCTTTCTGATGACTTATGAACACTGATGCTTGGATTGATGGATGTATTTTGGTTATAACTTGATGGATGGTTCTTTTGGTTGTTATCTTTTTAATTCCTTGTTTATGTGGTTGTTAAACTGGTTGTTAAACCTTTTGCTTTGATATATTATGCATATTGGCTATGTCATATCTTGTTTCTTGTGGCTTTGATTCTCGTTATATTTATTTCCTTATTGTCACCACTTATCCGAATGCCAAGATATAGGGGGAGCTCCTCTTGAAATTCTCTTTAAATATGTGCATTTGATTCCATCTCAATTTTTCTAATGCACACATTTAGGGGGAGCTCAACACATCTTGTTCATTCGCAAAATCATTATTCAATTATTTCAACCATGTTTTAATCGTGTTGTCATCAATCACCAAAAAGGGGGAGATTGAAAGTGCATCTAGGCCCCTAATTGTGTTTTGGATGATTAATGACAACCGATTAAGGGACTAATGGCTTAAATGAGTGCATGAGCAGGTGTTAGTCCCAAAAGGAACGCATCTACGGACATTGATGACCCTCAAAAGTGAAAAGAAGAACGGCGTCGACTTAGCGTAGACTTTTTATTTTTATTGAGTCAATAGGATCGCCGTACTATCAAGAGGGATGGGTGTAGATGCCCTAGAAATGATCACAGTGCTCAGATGAACATTTTTTACAAAACAAGTTTTCGAAGTCACCAAGCACGACACTCACTTTGTTTTCATTTTATGCTGATAATATCGGATAGTCCGATGTGTATATCGGATAGTCCGATAGTATCGGGTTCTCCGGTGTGAGTGTGGGTGCCTGTCTGGGAACTCTCGGGAAAAGTCAGATTGTCCGATAATTTATATCGGACTGTCCGATGTTGTTTGAAAAATTTTCTAAGTCTTTTCCTTGGTTCTCTCGGGAAACATCGGAATGTCCGATGTTAATATCGGAATGTCCGATGTAATCTGAAATTTTTTCTAAGTCCTTGGACTGGAACTCTCTGGAATTATCGGAATGTCCGATGTCTGATATCGGACAGTCCAATATACACTTAGTTATTTTCAAAGGTTGCTGAGTTCGTTGAAAACTCTCTGGAAACATCGGACGATGTGTGAAATCGGATAGTCCGATGTGTGCTTTTCTCAGCAGTTTTTGAATTTTCGAGTGGAGTTGATCTGGAGATTTGCTCTGATCGGATAGTCCGATGTCTGACATCGGATAGTCTGAAGTGGGGTCTGACACAGGGCAGAACGGCTCTTTTTTTGTGTCTTGGCTATAAATACCCCACTCTCTCTCTCATTTACAACACAACCTACCAGTACATTGAGCATTTACTTCACTCTTGCTATTCCTTTGCTCTCTTGCTCACTCTTGTGCTCATCTTTGTGATATTTGTTGAGAGATTTGAGCAAGTGGTTCTCTAGTGTCTTGATTTCAAACCGAGAAAGTCCATTTGAGCACTAGACGGCTAGGATTACTCTTAGAGATTGAGGTCTCCTAGACGGCTAGGAGTCACCGGTGAGCTCCCGATCTACGTGTGGGAAGCCGCCGGAGTTTGTGAAGGTCCGATTCCACCCCCGCAAGGAAAGGGATCAAGAAGTGAAACCGGCGAGTGCTTTGTGCAACACCGGGAGGATCGTGGTCGAGAGGGACCCGGGTTTGTGCCTCCTCAACGGATACGTAGGATCTCCTCAAAGATCCGAACTTCGGGAAAAATCGCTGCCTCACTTTGGTTTGTGAGTTTTCTCTTGTCCCCTTTTGTGGTTGGGTCAAATCCTTTGGGGATTCAAGTTTTTGGTAGCTACTTGTAATAGATATTGGTTAATCTAATACTCTGGTAGTTGCTTTAGATCAGAAAGTTCATTTGGTAGAAATCTAGCCTCTCAAATTTCTCAGATCTACTTTTTAGGGTTTATTGCGCTCTGATCGGATAGTCCGACTTGTCATATCGGATAGTCCGATATCAAAGTCGGATATTCCGATAATTCCGCTGCTAATTTGGTTTAAAATTTTATTACGCCTATTCACCCCCCCTCTAGGCGACTTTATCGATCCTTCAATTGGTCAATTGACACCCCATCACTAGCCATCCTTACTCTTTGGGCGGTAAAACCCGATTAAAGAGTCCTTGCTCTGATACCACTTGTAGGATCAAGGATACTGACTAGAGGGGGGGTGAATAGGAGGTTTTAAATTTTCTACGCTAAATTTCAAGTTTAGATATTTCTAAGCACAAGTGACAAATTTGGCAAATTTAATATCTAGAAATTTTAGTGAATACCAAATAATCTCCTCTACTAAATTGATTCAATGACTATACTAACAGAGCAACAAGATAATCAAATAGCTAAAATTAATGCAACAAAATAAACTAGGCAAACCACAATAGATGAACACGTGAATTTTATCCCGTGGTCTCGGAGACTTGCCAGTCTCCCCTACTCCACGTTGAGGTGACTTGAACTTCTTCAAGCCGGCTCCTTTTGCTTGAGCCTTCCCCGATCACTCGTGGTAGCTCTTCCCCGCTCCGGGTAGGCGAGCTCCTTGCCTTCACAACCGTCCGGGCCTTCACACAATCTTCTTTGTGAAGATCACCGGAGCTTTACGCCTCCAAGCCGTCTAGGAGGCGGCAACCTCCAAGAGTAATAAACTTGATGTAGGCTTGAAACTCAAGAGTGCTTTCAATATGGCTCAACTAATGCAATGCACTCAATTTTTCTCTCTAAGAACTCAAAAATCAAGAATTGTGTGCACTAGAGTGTGGTGAGAGTTGCTAGGGCTTGAGAAGTATTCAATAGAGTCACCAACCAGCCCATAGCATAGGTGAGGGGGTATTTATAACCCCACCTCACACAAACTAGCTGTTGCTAAAAATTAATCAGGAAAAATCGTCATGGCTGGTACTACCGCCCTCTAGGGTCCGGTAGTACCGCCCCTGGGCCCCAACGGCTCTCTAGCGCATTTAATGCCCTGACACATAGCCGTTACTGTGCGTTTTTTATGTGGCCGGTACTACCGCCCTTGGGGTGCTGTAGTACCGCACCTTGCCAGCCAGGAAAAAATCGGTTATGTTATAAAGCTACCGCCATTGAAGGGCCGGTAGTACCGCAAATGCGGTACCTAGAAAATATCTCTAAAATTTTATACCTTCATTTCTTTTGCTTGTTTGGTGCGTACTCCTTTCTTTTCGTATTTGTGACATTCCGATGTCCTTGAAGAGTCGATCTTCCTGTTTCCAATTTACTCATGCAAACAACATTAGTCCTTTTTCTGTGATTTTCATTAATTACCAAAACCATTGAACACATGGGGGCCAAGATGCTTTCAGTGCTGGTGGATGGAGTGAGCTCCATCAACCTCTTGTCCTCCAAAGCGTTTCGAGTGCTCCAGATACCACGGCAGGAGCTGCGCTCAGCCCTGCTGTCGGCGTATTCCACCCGACAGGCCCAAGTCTACAGACCGGGTTTGGTTCGGTAGGGGGGTGTCTTTGGTAGTTGGCGAACCCTAGCAGAGGGAAAACCCCAGTATCTCTCGCACTAACGAATTCGGTGTCTAGAATTTGAAGGACACAACGGCTTTTAACCTGAGTTCGAGCCCTCTTGCGGAGTAATGTGACCTTACGTCTGCTCGATCTTGGATTGTGTATCTGAGTTTTATTCTGAGGCTTGAAGATGACCAGCTCTTCTGTTGAGCCTTCTCTTTTTTTCTCTCTTTTTCCACCTCCCTCTCATCTATGCTCTAGAGTGCTCTTATATGCGCGGGCTTACACGAGTCAAATAGAGGAGGAGTCGTCATCATGCTTATCTTACATGCATTTATTACGCCCCATGCGCTGTCCCTTCCTTCAGCCCTAATTAATGCCAACAAGATGCCTTCGCCGTTCTTAGGGACATGACCCTCTCTGACGGGTAGGTGGCGGCGTCGCCGAGCACGGGCTTGTAGTAGAATTCCTTGGGCAAGCGTTCGACACGCCGGTCTGTCTCGACATGGTACGACGGAGAAGGAGACTTTGAGGCGAAGCCATCGCATCCCGCCTTTTTGTATGGCGGCGCGAACAGCCCCTGCAAGTTCAAGAAGCATGGCTGCCAGAGAGCGTCCGGTACACTGAGAGGTGGAGCCACAAGGTGACGTGTTTGGTTGACATGGAATGATCGCTTTGCTTTCTTTTGGTGTAATAGACTACTAACATTCTAGTTGTGGATTTATAATCTTATTTTATTTTTTAAAAATCATATTAGTGTGGAATAAGAATGATTCATTATTTTTATTAAGCAAATAAGCAATAATATTCTAAAGAATATATGAAATTTTTCATTTTGAGATGTATATGTATCATGTGAATTTTTCTAATGTATAAGTATCATGTGTAAGTATATGTGAAATGTATAAGTATATGTGAATTATCCATTGTATATGTATCATGTGAAATGTGTTAGTATATGTGAATTGTCAATTGTATATGTATCATGTGAAATGTCAAATTGTATATGTATAATGTGAAATGTGTTAGTATATTTTCAAGTCAAAATAATATTATATTTGTTTTATGGTGCAGAGGAAAGGAATTTATTACAATATGCTTCTGCTGTAATCTGTAATATGGTTGTTTCAAAGTAATATGATATTTAAGTCAACATTTTTTCGGAATTAGGATAGATGGCGCAACCAGGACGTGGTGACCCCACATTCGACGAGGGAGAACAGTTCTTGCTGGACTCCATCACATTTGGGTAACATCGAAGGTGATGCTAACGCCATCGCCGAGGCTAACGTTGTTTCGGTGAGGCCGTTGAGGCTCTGATCGATGAAGCCATTGACGCCTGGAGCCGCCGAGTCCCAGAACACCGGTTCGGCGAGATGAGGTATAGCCAGAAGAATATAATCCCCGTGGACATGTTAATTAATCACAATTCATTAATATAATACACTCTGACACATTTATACATATGTTTGTGTATTTCAAGCCCTGTACATCGAGCAACCAATCCAAGCATCGGGGACCTAACAAGAAGCCATCCACAAAGCACGTGTTTACCGACGTTAACAACGAAGGGATGTCGGTTGCCCCTCTTTCAGCAATTGGGCCGTACAACAACGCTTGCGGTTACCACGTGAGGGATCACGTCCCAATTAGCATCAGAAAATGGGCCGAAGTTCCTCAAGCTACCAAGGACCTGCTCTGGCAAGATATTAAGGAAAATTTCACATTTTCAAGGGTCCGAAAATTCACTCTGAAGAAGATGGCAACAATGTTTCAGGCGTGGAAGATGTCTCTCAGCCGCAAGTATGTCTAGAAGGGAGAAAGACCCAACTTCAACCAATTTCCTAAGCTGGCGGATCACTGGGAAGCATTCGAGGAGTACAAGTTGTCAGCTGAAGGCCAGGCCGCGAGTCAGAAGAACAAGACCAATTCATAGATGATGAAATATCACCACCATCTTGACACCGGTGGTTACCTCAAGGCTGTACCGAAATAGGAGAAGCGGGAAGAAGAATTAATGGCGAAGGACGTCACACCGGCTACCGCAGAGTGGGAAGAGCGCCTGCGCAATTGGTTCATGGGTCATGGGGGAGCCTTTCAGATGACGGCAGCTTGGTGATGGCACCAGGAGTGCAAGAGGCTGGTCAAAGGATTGTACAAGCTATCGAGCAGTCTCAGGCAAGTACGTTGGTGACAGACAAGGAGAATGATAAGCTTACACATGCCCTTCAAAACCCTGAGCACCCGGGACGGACACGAGGTATGGGCAAGCATACGCCGTGGAAGTACGGTTTCGCCAAGGATGCGCATATGTACAGGAGCCGGCATAGAAGCAAAACAAGAGAATCATATAAAATGTACCAATTGGAAAAAGAGCTCAGAGCAACCTAGGCTAGCATCGGCGACATAGTTGCGCAACAAGTACAAATTGCCCTCAGCAAACTTCAGGGACTAGGTCCGAGCAATCAACCGGACGCCGTGATCAGCCCCTTTGCGCGGCGGAGTAGTTGGGCGTCCACCGGGCCCCTGAAGAGGACAACTTGCTAGCCCGTTATCCCGTGGATAATATAAGGGTTCGCCGCCAGTGTGAGCTACACATTGATGCGCGTAACCTCTCCATCAAGGTGGCTTACGGCATGGCATTTCCGGTGGAGTAGGGCCAGACGTTCCACTACAACGAGATACCCTCGAGTTACTCGAAGGTCGCGGTGGAGGAGGTGCTGAGCGGATTTGAAGAACTTCACCTCGATATTGCTGGAGGCGACGACATGACTAAGCTTGGACAGGCCCTCCACAATATCATCCTCTGGTGCAAATGGTACATCATATTTCCAGATGGTGTGGAGGCGTCATCTCCACCACGGCAACCCACGCCTCCTCCAACGTCACCTCCACGCAATACCTCGCCGGCAAAACAGAGCACGCCTTCTCCACCACCCGATCCACGTAGAAGCCCTATTCCACCACCACCATCTCAAACAAAAACAAACCCCCTAGGAAAACCACGCTTCCACCATCTCCTCCGAGGAAGAAGCTCGATAGCAGAAAGGCTCCTCTACCTGCTCCCAAGAAGGCGGAGTCCAGCCGATCGACAAAGATAAAGGAACCTCCAAAGAGGGCATATGATATGACTAAGGAGGAGAGTGACGTGGTCATGAAAGCAGAATTGGCTGCACACTTCGCAAAAAAGAAGCCAGAGCCAAAGGTACCAATTGATCCAAAAGCGCGGAACACTTCGCGACATCTTTGTGCAAAGCATTTGCTCTGTGCCGCCCAACTATGAGCGGACAATAATAAAGGCTACACAGAAGAATAAACGTGGTCAGGCGGCGGTGGCAAAGAAGAAGAGAGATCAAGATCAGGAGAACCTCGAGAGGTTTATGAAGGAGGCAGGAATCAGTTCCACAACTGCAGCTCTTGGATTAATAGATGAACTCCCAATGGCAAAGGTCAGATGGCAATATCAATTGGGCCAGGAGCTGATTGACTCTAATGAGATAAAGGATCTACCAACCAAGATGCGGCAATTTCACGAATGGTACATAACAGAGTCCGCTCAAGGAAGAACGATGTTCCCCATCCGTATCAAAGAAGATGATTTTTATCGCGGGGCCAACAGTATATGGCTTGAATTCGACGACTTCTACCATATTTACCATGCCGACGCCATCAACGTGTCTCTCATGAGCTGCTGGTACCTGTAAGTGTCAAGCTCATACCTTTACCGAGTGCTTCCTCATACAATAAAATTGCAACTCTTAAACTTATACCTTTCTATGTAGAATGGAGATACAACGATGTAGAAAAGAGAACATCTTCAACATGGGCTTAATCGACCCAGAGATTGTTAACGAGTACGTCTTTGGATTGAACCGAAAGGCTGTTGAAGATTACAATCTCGATGCATTCTTAGGACAGCGCTACAAACCGTACATACTTTTGCCCTTCAACTTCGAGTACGTATATATACAACCTCTCGTTCTTATATTTTTCAAGGCATTGATAATACTACTAGCTAGTTACATATATGTTGCAATACATGAATAGATTTCACTGGATCCTTCTTGTCATCAAGCTTGATAGCAGCCAGATCATTATTCAAGACTTAAAAAGGACTCCAGTGGAAAAATATCAATATATCATTGACACCTTAAACAGGTATATAGCACATATATATACGATAGTTTTCCTTATTATATATATTGAAATACCTTGCTAATTCCAACTATGATAATTACTATTCATACTAACGCATCACGCAGGGCATTCGCAAAGTTTCGAAAGAAGCAACAAGGAGATTTCGAGAACGAATTTGATGTACAAATAAGCACTCGAGTACGTATTAAAAAATATTAATATGCCGTAACAGTTTTTCATCCCAATAATAATTGTTTTCTTTTCAAATTTCATTTCAGGTTCTACAACAGCCAGAAGGAAACAACTTATGTGGCTATTATGTGTGCCACTATATGCAAAGTATTACACACGGCGATGTGCCGACAACCAACGCTGAGGTAGCGTTCACATGTCAATTTCTTAGTACTTACACTTTAATTACATGTCCAGAGATTTATTTACTTCCCGCTTTGTCAGCCCAACATCGATGTGCAATGCGTTATCCCGCCGCACCGGGTTGCAGCAATCCAAGAACAACTCATCGACTTTATTGTCGACGAGATTGTATCCACCAAAGGTGAGTTCTACGCAAATGGTTGGAGAGATTGTCCTGAAATAAGGACAGGTGAACTGATATCAACGTCTACCAAGGGCACAAAGAGCGACGCACGCAAGAAATGAGCTCAAGATTCGCCCTTTTATTCTTTGAAACTTGTAAAAGTGGCTTATTATTTCATGTGTTCATCAACTTGTTCATTTTTTAGTCTATTAAGTTTGTATTTTTCTGTAAATGAACCTGTAATTATCTGAATGAGTACGCATGAAAAATATATATTTTATTATGTCAAAAAAACTCATGTAGTTCTATTTATTTTAATTGTCAAAATCTATATCAAAAACCTCTCTCAAAACATATTCTATATTGAATATAATCAGAACGCTGTGCTATCAACCTCTTCACAAGCGGTTGGTAATTCCAACCGCTTGTGGAGAGAGCCTTTCCACAAGCGGTTCGTAAGACCAACCGCTTTTGGAGAGAGCCTCTCCACAAGCGGTTCGTAACACCATGTTAACCGCTTGTGGATGTGTCGAACCCTTGTGATACCCGACGAGGTATCACTCGCGGTTGCTTACAAGTGGTTCTAAAACTGCTTTTGAAAGCGGTTTCGAACCGCTTGTGCATGTCCGATCCGCAGTAGTGGAGTGTCTCAAACTGTACCGTGTGGTGCACATTGGAACATAGGTCTTGTGTGAATAAAAAATGGCACTTGATATTCACGGATGCCTATATCAATCATGACCTGGGTTTGATTTTCACTAACTCCATATTGGGTAATTAAGTTGTTTGGTTTGGATTTCCCACTATAATTTTTGAGATTTGAACGTGGTTTATGAGCCTTAGATAATTGCGCTAGTACTACCTAGTTGTTCCCACCATCTAACAAAAATGAAGCCTAAATTGTTAGAAAATCTTTTTGAATGAAAAGGAGATTAATTTTCTACCTTAACCAGTTTACACCGTACAAGTACAAAGTTTCTGAACCTGGATAAGTCCTATTCCGAGAGCAGTCAACGCTACTAGACAGTGTAGCATGCTATTGCACGTCGTGCTGTGTGAGCTTGGGAAAAAATCAACGAAAGGACGTAAACGCGATTCTCAACATATTTCTCACTCCGGAAAACAGCAGAAACTGAGTTACGGGGGAAAAATAGAGAGTCTGAGATGTAGAAATATCTCTTTTGACGAATTATTTGGGAAATATCGGAGACCGAGGTGGAAAACCGAGGTGGAAAAATAGTCTAGAGGGAAAAGGGCGAAAAATTATTAGTGATGACAATCTTTTTAGAGTTGCACACATATTTCTAGTGACGAAAACATTTTTTCCGGGAAAAACGGAGAAAGGACCTAGACGTGATGACAATCTTCTTAGAGTTTCACACATATTTCTGATGACGAAAACATTTTTTCCGCGAAAAACGGAGAAAGGACCTAGACGTAAGGAGCGAAGGCCTATTTGTTACGTTTTTTGACTTGTTCGCTGTCCTGAAAAATTAGAAAAAGGCATGTTCGTGATTTGAATTTAACGGGAGCTTTTTCCGTTAGCGTGCTATTGCACGCCGTGCTGTGTCGGTGTGGGAAAAAATCGGCGAAAGGACGTAAACGCGATTTTCAACATATTTCTCACTCCGAAAAATAGCAGGAACCGAGTTACGGGGGAAAAAATAGAGAGTTAGAGTTGCAGAAATATCTCTTTCGACGAATTATTTGGGAAATATCGGAGACCGAGGTGGAAAACTGAGGCAGGAAAATAGTCTAGAGGGAAAAGGGCGAAAAATTATTAGTGATGACAACTTTTTTAGAGTTGCACATATATTTCTGGTGACGAAAACATTTTTTCCGGGAAAAACGGAGAAAGGACCTAGACGTGATGACAACCTTCTAGAGCTGCACACATATTTCTGGTGACGAAAACATTTTTTCCGCAAAAAACGGAGAAAGGACCTATACGTAAGGAGCGAGGGTCTGTTTGTTACATTTTTGGACCTGTTCGCTATCCTGAAAAATTAGAAAAGGGCCTGTTCGTGATTTGAATTTAACGGGAGATTTTTCCGTAAAATAGCGCACGAGGGACCCAAACGTGATCTTTTTTAAAAAATCTTCCCCTCACAAAAAATCGCGAAGGACCTATTCATAATTCACAGGGACCTATCCGTAATTTAGAGAAATGCAGAGGGGGTTTTTTGCAAAAATATGTAGGGGACATGTGGGCACGGCTCCTCTCGGCAATTCCAGGCGCCATATAATGGTTGATATATATAGCTCTCTAAGAAAAACACACTATTCAAAGTTAGCTACATCTAATGGCTATAAAAAACTTGTGACTTAAGTGTGTGTGTGTATATATATATGCATGCAAGCCAAATTCAATGAACAAATAGGAAAAACATCTAAATATCTAGCTATGCAAAGGTGAAAACAAGGGAAAGAGGAGGTTAATTTCAGTAACTGCAACTTCTCAACAAGTCATGCATAAAACGGAGTTTAATTTCCTGAATAAAAATTTGATTGACCGCTTACGATTTGACGAAACGGTACAATCGAGCAAATAACAATACGGAGTTTCTTTTTACAATGCATATAATTGCTTAATTCGTTATGCTAACCAATTTACTATATAAGATCATACAAATTAAGCTACGTCATGCCACTCAGAGCTACGTTTGAGTTTTCCAAACTGTGTCATAGTTGATGGATTGGTGAAACGCTGACAGTGTAATAGAGAGCACATGGTAGTTATAAAGGTCTAATTGTCCCAAAACAGTAAATGTCAGGAGGGGCATCTGCTTAATTGCTAGGCTGCTATGAAATGGCTTTTGCACCTCAAAACATCGCAAGGAAAAGATGGTAAACAATTGACAAGAAAGAACATCTAGCTATCTATGTTGAGGTGAGAGGGATGAATAGAGAATGCTGTCTGCAGTGCTCACCTTTCTCTGGTTTCAGAAAGTGCAGCTAGCTCCCTCCCCACAAAATTGAATTGCCATGCTACATTTATCCATTTTTGTGTATGATTGAACTTTTAGATCATGCTAGCGCATGTACGCAAGATTCATGCTGCATTGTTCCATTCATATGGCCTTAAGAGGTGTCTGATCATGAGAGGCGTATATCGGGACTACATGTTTGGCAAAGTAGATCATCAGGATTGTCAAGAGAAGAAAAGCCCAAGTATATTGCACATTATGGGTCTTGCATTGTTAAAATGGTTATGAAAATAAGAATGTGTTGTTTATCTCGATCTCAAAAAAAGAAAATGCATTGTTGCATCAGAATATATTTTTTTAGAAAAAGGAGATGTCTCCGGCCTCTGCCAAAGCACACAGCCGGTTTTATTACAAAATTTGCAACCGTTCTTCAGCACAAATGCGAAAGAGTCATTACAGAAATGCCTCAAAACTTAAAGATAGCAAGGTCTATAATTATGCCGCCAGCCATTATTAGCAAGAAGCTTCATTGCAACAACTTCGAGACGCAAGCACATAGAACGAAAATCCTCCCGTGCCTCGTCACGCTGCAAAAGCGCCCAAAACCTCAACCAATAAGTTGCCCTGAAAATGGCCTACAAAAAAGAAGTATAACGTTTGTTTTGAAACACAATATCATTACGACAACACCAAATTATCTAACAAATAGCCGCCGCACCAATAAAGATCTGATGTTTATGACGATTCCCTATACCATCAAGCCATTCCCTCATCATGTGAGACATTGAAATAGGAGGTCTTAGCCCAGTGGTGAAATGAATAATTCGCCAAATAGATCTAGCATGATGGCAATCGAAGAAGAGATGATTAATTGTTTCATTACAATCACAAAAACAACACTTTTGATTGCTCACCCAGTTTCGCTTAGCCAAATTATTCTTTGTCAATATAACTCCACACTAAAGATACCAAAGGAAAATCTTAATTTTTAAAGGAACCTTCAACTTCCAAATGAAATGATGGACAAAAGGAGTACCCTGATTCATCTTAAAAAGATACATAGATCGAACCGAGAATTGACCATTTTTACATAACTCCCAAAGAAAAATATCTTTCTCACTTGATAACTGAATATGAGCAATTTTAGCAACTAAGCGAAGCCAACTGTTTAATCTGTCCCCCACTAATGCTCTACGAAAAGAAATATGAAATGGCACCTGATCAAAAACCCATGCCACTATTATATGAGGATTAATAGCAATATTATATAGATTAGGAAATTGCTCCTTTAGGGACAAATACCAACCTAAACATCTTCCCAGAATCTAGTTTGGGAACCATGTTGATTTGGAATGACCCATAACTCAGAAAATAATCTTTAACCTTCAAGAGGCCCTTCCAAAAGTGAGAATCATCTGGTTTAATCTGAACCTGAGACAATGTCTTCGAATACAAATACTTATTCCTAATCAACAACTTCCAAGTCCCCTCTTCATTCAACAATTTGAACAGCCATTTGCTCAAAAGACATCGATTCTTAATCAACAGATTAGTTACACCTAACCCTCCTTGATCTTTAGGACGACAAAGAATGTCCCATTTTGCAAGATGATATTTCTTCTTTTTACCACTACCTTGCCAAAAAAACCTCGATCGATAAAAATCCAGTTTCTTTAATACCTCCTTAGGGATCTCGAAAAATGACAACATAAACATTGGTAAATTACTAAGTACTGAGTTTATTAATACTAAACAACCACCATAGGACAAATGTTTAGCCTTCCAAGTACTTAATTTCTTATTAAATCGATCTTCAATTGCACTCCAATCATTATTATGAAGCTTACGATAATGCATTGGTATGCCTAAATATCGAAACGGAAATATACCAATTGCGCAACCAAATAGCTGCGTATATTCAGCCTCACATTGTTTTGCCTCGCCAAAATAAAATATTTCACTTTTATGGAAATTTATCTTTGCATCAGAATATATATGGTCGTGGAAATTAAACTGAGTTGTTGAATTGAGAACATGACCAACAGAGCCCCTTCCGGCTCAGCAATGTCTCTTCTCCTGGCCTGCTGTAACAAACTAAACCACATGGCAAACCACCAAATTAATATGGCCAGTTGAGTGATCACTAAAAACTATCTGCTGGGAAAAATCCCAGCTCCTCTCTGTATGGCATTAGTGTCTTATAGCTAAAAATCACGGTTTGAGTTAACTACAGTGTTAATTAGATGGTGTTGGCGTTAAAAAAAACGTAAAGAGCGGTCTTCCGGCTAAAATACACTCAATGAACGTCGGGTTGAGATGTTCAATGCATGCCAACCGATTTAATGCTGCAATCGATAAGATAGATAGAAAAATACGCTCAGAGCCGATTTAGCGAGACAATCAGCAGAGATCTAAACAGCCAAAAAGCTGATCAAATCTAGTGTAACAATAAGTCTAATCAGCTGATTAGGGCTGAATAGATGGTAAAAGTTAAATCTTCCCAAAAAAGACAATGTGCGGCAAGATCGGAGAAAATCAAATCTGATTGGTGTCATCGAAGGTGATCAACAATCAATGATGCGCAACTTTATTGATCAAAATCAGATTACAGGAAAAGACCAAATTACAAAGCTACTTCTAGTCGACAAGAAAGTAAATAAAAAGTAATGTGAGTTGATTGATTTGATTGTATTGTTGTTCTCGCTTTATACCCTCAACCATCTTTTATAACACATCGGCCGATCATATCCATCTCTGACACATTGTCCACCATGATCCGTATTAGCCTCTATTCGGTCATAATCCATCTTTAAATTATCATATCCTTATCCGATATCGGCCAAAATATCTCTTGATCCTTAACCTGATAATTTGACCATACCTTGCCAAATTTTAGTACAAACAGATGGATTATCAAGTCTTAAACATTTCTTTTGCGACAAGTCTTAAACATAATTTCAACAACATAATTCTTTTGTGACAAGTCTTAAACATAATTTCAAAAAAGTAATTCATAACCAAATGTAGTTCATTTCGGGGGGAAAAAGTATAGTTTTCATAACCAAATGATTTTTTTGGCGATTCCTAAGCAAAAGAGAAACATGGATAAAACTGGGAAAAAAGGCGACTTTGTTTGCCTCTTCACTACCCAAATTTTTTACTTAACTTTTTAAATTTATTTTTATAGATGACCTCTCGCTCAAATTGTTTCCAAATCTAACATTTTTGCTATGTCACTAGTCGTGACATAACCAAAACAATACTGTTACGCTAGTCATCATTGTTGTTTTTCCACGTCACGACCAGCGGCATGACAAAATATTCATTTTTTTGACTCAAAACTAGACTTATCTCGTGGCGTGGCAGTGTAGTTTGTCACGTCACGAGTGTTGTATGGGCAAAAGGATGAGACGTAGAGATAGGTTGGGCGATAATGTTATTAATAAAAACAAATTAAAATAAATAAATAATAAAAGTTATTGTCACTACTCTTAGCTGTCGCATCTTCCAGTATCAATCCAGTATCAATGGAGGTTGATGTGATGGACAGGCACGCGTAGCCCCACGTTTCTCATGTATTCATTCCTTAATAGCGATGCTTTTGTTTGTTTTACAGCACTTGCATATACACATACGCTTGTGCGAATGGATCTAACTAGATTATACGACAAACCATGTCTCTACAGGTCAATTCTTCTTATCTCATCATTAATTCTATAGATCGTTAGACAAGTTTGACAATATCATAGGATAAACTAATTGAGTTTTTTTTAAATTCTTTATTTGCCATTGAAAATTTACATCATCTCGTTTATTTCACTCGGTGTGTCACCCACTTTTGCACCCAATTAAATTAAAAATTCATTAATACCTCTCTGGACTATTTCTTTATTTTGACAGTCCAACCCGATTCTTTTTCTTTCTTTCTTCCATTTTCTTCCTGGCCTACCTTCCCTTTTCCTTTCCTCCCTGGGCATCCCATGCGCCCTGCCTCTTTTCCTTTTTCCAGGCCCAGCTCACCGTCTCCCCTCCCCTCCTCTCTCACCATCATCACGGTGTTAATCCCTCTCAATTTGAAGCTTTGTGCAACCTCTTGCAGGATCGAGCTTCTTCCTTATTGTCGACCACCACACTACCTCGACACCGATTCTACCGCCGTACAAGCACCACCGCCGACACTGTCCACACCACGAGGATTGTCACAACGCGTTCTAACTCATGTGTGTCTCCTCTTCATTGGAGCCCCACCCTATCGCTATCGCCACAACCGACCGATCCAAACCGTCGAGCATCGCAGTTATCCCTAGGTACCTAAAATGCACGCACCAGCTTCCCTATCTCATGATCTCTCCATTCCACCGTGCCGCACCATGGCCATTGGTTCCCTAGCCACCATCATCTCTGTCGTGCCACATCACACTGCATAGACGCCACATCAGCAAACCCAACTGAGCCAGCACCCACATTAACACACACATGCCACATGAGCACTATACTGTGAGCCCAGTCCACAATGGACCAGTAAAAACTCGTGGACCCAGTAAATAGATCTGGGCCCACATGTTAGTGAAACTAACACTTTTCCCTTAGGAAAATAGTTTGGCCAAAAATCCAATTTCCTTGCTGACGGCATGCTTGCATCATGCCTGCATAAAAAAATTGATTTCTTTTCAGAAGAAAAACCATATTCTAAAAATACCCATTGATGTAATAATCTCAATTTTCCATTAGAATGAAAATTCCACAAAATCCAGCAGAATCATAATAGTGTTTTCTCTCTCATTTTCCATGAATTAGATATTTTGGGAGCCTATTATCCTCCGTTCTAACACCAGTTGACTCCAATCTTTCACCTAAATTCATATAAAATCCTAAATTACATATTTTTGTGAGTTTTTTATTTTTGAATTTCATTTGGATTTATTTGAATTTGGCTATTTTCTTTATATTCCAAAGTGCTACAAGAGTACCAAATCAACAATCTAGAGCACCATTAGGGCCAAGGTGAGTTATACCTTTGATCATATTAATCTAGTTTTAAAATTAAAATTTTATTTTAAAATATTGCATGCATAGTTTTATTAAGAGTAATTTAAAACCTAGATTTAAATTAATAGTCACCTACTAAGTACCGCATATGTTAATACCTACTACTTCTTTTTATCTTCTACTGCAATCTTTTTAATTGGCCTACGAGCCTATCTTCTGCTACTATCTTTTTAATTGGCCTGTGAGCCGTATATTCTAAAATCTGATGATTAATTAATTAAATTTCGTATGATATGGTGTGATATCATCTTTGTTATGGTGAGTATACTAGTTTTCCCTGGACTGGTATAAAATACATAAAGAACATAGGGATGGTACTCCTAGGTTGGTGAGGAAGTCTCCGTCGCCATCGTGTTCGAGGTTGAGGAAGCCGGACGCCTCCTTGCCACCGAGGTTGAGGAAGGCAGCTGTCGGCGTATTCCACCTGACAGGCCCGGAGGATGCAGACCGGGTTTAGTTCGGAAGGAGGGCGTCTTCGCGGCTGGCTAAACCTAGAGGGCGAAAACCCTAGGGACTCCTACGCGAAGGACTCCGGCGTCGACGAACTGCGGATGACACGAAGATTTTTACCCAAATTCAGGCCCCCTTTTGCTTCGGGTAACAGCCTTACTTCCTGCTCGATTGTTTTGAGAGGGTGTGAAGCTAATACAAAGCTCTTGAGTTACAAGTTTTCTCCTCTCGAATGCCCGTCCCCCTTTTCCATGCACCCGAAGGCCCTTATATAGGCCAGGCTAACGGGAGTAGGTAAAAGGGAGGTCATCATCTTGATCCTTATACATTTATTACTCCTTCCGTCTTGTCCGTTCCTCGGCCTCATTAAATGCTTACGCGTGCCTTTGCCCGGTCCACGGATGGGACCCCTTCTGCATGTAGGTGAGGCGTCGAGAAATGGGCTTGTTGCGTAACCCCTGCGGTGATAAACTGCTATGGCGAACTCGCCGTTTTGACATGGTACGGTAGTGGAAGGAGCCTTCGAGGCGGCCACCATGCTCCACCTTTTGCCTCATGGCGACGAGCAGGCGCCTCGCCGCCCGATTGCTAGGCCGCCACGTAGGCCGGGCGCGGCGGCGAGCGTCTTCGCCCACCGCCGCCGGCGCCACGCGGCCGACGCTGGGCGGCGGGCCGTGATCGCCGCCGATTGCTGCCGCCACGTAGATTGGGCGCCGGCGGCGGCGTGCTTCGCCACCTTTCGCCGGGCGCCACGTGGCCGACGCCTTTGGCCGCGGCCGTGATCGCCGCCCGATTGCCTGCCGCCACGTAGATTGGGCGCCCGGCGGCGGCGTGCTTCGCCCCACCGCCGCCGGGCGCCCGTGGGCCGACGCGCTGGGCGGCCGTAATCGCCGCCGATTGCCTGCCGCCACGAGATTGTACTTTTATGCGGCGGAGAGGTACCTAGCGTAATATCTGCCGACAAGATAGCCTGCCTGCCCTAGAGCGAGCCTAAGACTCCTTTTAGAACCTTCATTTAATGCACTTAATGCTTAGCTTTCGCCGGTTCCCGCACGTATCCTGCCGTTTTCCTTGGGACCAAGCAGCGATAATTCTGCCCTTCGCGAACCACCGGCGTGGGGAACGATATATAGATGCATCATGACGAGCGGTTCCATATACATTTTCTGCGCACTTTGCTTTCTTGTCCTTTCGCCTCTTCTTCCCAAAGCTCTTTGTCTTCTTCGAGCCACCATGGTGAACTCCATTCCAGTCTCTACTGTTGACGCCGCCGCCGTAAGGCGGATGGGGATAATCGCCGAAGGCACCTTCCGATACCGTCAAGGGATCGCCACGCCTGTGTGCCTCTCCGACGAGATCGTCCTGCACACCTTGGCCATGATGGCGGGCCTTCTTCCGCCCTTTTCTGAATTTTTTCTCACCGTCCTCCATTTCTCTGAAATCCATCATCTTCATCTCACCCCAACTCTATCATCTTCCTCGCCATCTTCGCACACCTCTGTGAAATGTTCATGGGGGTGATGCGAACCTTCCTCTCTTTCGCCATTTCTTCATTCTCGCGCCACCAACGACGAAGTAGTGGGAGTTGCTATTTCCGCCGGGACGGATGGCCTCCGCCACATTCCCTTCGGCCAGTCCAAGCGGAGGGCATGGCGCAATGACCGGTCAGACATCGAGGATGACAACGGAATCGACGCCCTAAAGGGTACCACGGACCGGCGCAGACGCCGAGAAGCTGGAGCTCGGTGGTGAAGAGACAGCAGAGCTCAGCGATGGCGGCCGCATCGGCGGATTGCGGACGCCGGATGAACGGAGGGTGGTAGCCCGGGACTACACGCGGAGGATCGGCCCTCTTCGCGGCAGCGTCCGGCCTTCATGGCGATACACGGCAACAACGACTGACAGCGACGCGTGGCGGGCGTAAGTCCTTGTCTTCTTCTAGTTTCCTTCGCACATGTTTCTCCTGCGGCTTCCTACCAACCGACCGCCATCTTTTTCCCTTTCTTGCGGCAGCGAGGGCAACCGAGGAGCCAAACTGGGCGATGGCTTGCATACCGATGTCGCCGGTCCCAATCGACACGCCTTTCGGCGGAGGCCCGGCTTCGCCGACACGACCGAGCACGCGGCGCCTGCGGGTCGTCGAGCTACTCCGCCGATGGACTCCACGGGGCGGCCGTGATCCGCCGCATGCCCCTCAGTGATCGGGGCGTGCTCGCCGCGGCGTCAGACGCGAACAGCGGCGATCGCCGCCGACACCATGGGCTCGGACCCTAAGAGGGCAGACCCACGGACCAGCACCGCCACCACCGGCCCGTGGTGGCGGTACCCCTCAAGGGGAGGGGCACAGACGCGCCGCCGCGACTTCACCTCGGCCGACGCATCAAGGGCGCCGACAACCTGGCCGCGGAGCCAGGCCACCGCTTCAGCCAGGCGGCCTCACGCCCCGACGGCCGGCTTGAGCTTGAGGGCGCACCAAGGCGGCCTCGAGCAGCGCCAAGGTGCCAACACCCGGCGCTACCACCGAGACGACGGAGGCCTCTGCGGCGCCTCCGCCGCCATCGCCGCCCGGTCGGAGACACTCCGGCACCAGCCGCCGGAGGTCTCGCCGCGCCGCCATCGCCGCTTGCCAATGGCTGCCGTCGAACTCTTCACCTGTAAGCGACATGCGCGCGGCACTAGGCACCGTTCTTGCCGCCGCCTCGGGCATGGTGCCCAGACAATACAACTTGCCGGTGAGCGGCGAGCCGAGCGGAGCGGGAGAGCGGCGGCAATGAGGCGGGCGCAGAGAGGGCCAACACGACCGCAATCTGGCCAGGCGAGGACGGGCGAGGCGGAGAGGCGGCTGAAGACCTCGACACTTGAATCCTTCCGGCTGCGGCGCAACCTCGCGACCATGCTGAAGAAGGCGTTCCAGCGCACCAAGAGGTGCCTGGAACCCTTGGGCGTGATGCTGAACGCGCCCCTGGAGGACTCGGCGCTCCAATTCGCCCATGCGACCAACCAGGCCGCGGAGGCGTTACGAGGACTCCCTGCCGCCCTAGCCGCTCGCTCCGCCACGGAAGGACGCCAGGTCGCGATCATGGCCGCAACCTACACGCTGGCCTGCTGCGCCAGCCGCGACGCCGCCTTTGATCCCATGGCGGTGGTGGCGGCGGTGTGTCGAGAGCGCGAGCGGCGGCTCGAGCGGAGGTGTGGGTGCGTCTTGGTGCTTGAATCGTGGCTGGGATGCTGCAGGTGGAGCAGCCGGTCATGGACTTCTCCACCCCTGGCTGTCGAAGGTGGCGCCAAGCGATGAACTCGACTTGGCGAGGGCGAGGAGTGAAGGTGGCGGCTTTCTTCTGTTTCTTTTTTGTTGCTTCTGTTGATGAACCTGCGCCTAAAAAACTCTGGACAGCTTTTGGATGAATGTTAGATGTTTAATCGTTATTCATGTGTCCGCTTATTTTCGTATGATCGAATCCGTTATATTTGCTTGTTGGATGGCCGCCATTCGACTTGGGCAAAACGCTTTTAAAAACGCTTGAATTAGGGTAGCATTTCTGAGTTCTGCCAAATGATTTTATGTGCCTGTTGTGATCGCAAGCATAGATTCGCGGACCACATAAAGCGAGGCGAAAAAAATGGCCTTAAGTCGAATAAGGAACGCAGGACACAGCAAGGCCCTAGCGTCAAGTTTCTGCGAGATAATCGCAAGTTTGACCTTCCGGAACTTAGACCCGATGATTGCGAGAATGCACCACGGCATAGCGTGGCGAGGCAACAAGTTTTGGAAGTGCCCTTAGGCCCAACGCTCAGCGGAGCGACCGGCGGATTGCGCAGAGCCAACCCGAGGCGTCTGAGCCGTGCGAGGCGTGGTGCCCAACCGACACTCCGATAACTTCGGCCTCGCCAGACGTTAACACTTTAGCACACCTTCTTCTTTTATCATGGGGGGCATTGGTTTCCAACACTTGCGACAATCACGCGTAGCTTGACCCATCTTAGGATATGATCGTGAAATGGCCAAAAATCACGGTATAGATCGCTTATCTTGTTTTATATGCCGCGGGATAAGGAACTCGAGCGCTGGGCGGCGACTTGGGGCACGGGGGCGGCCCCAAGCCAGCGGGCGATCACCTTGAAGGCGAGGCCAGGCGACCGATAGCAACGGCGCCGGCGAAAGCACTTGAGCGCTGGGCGGCAGCTTGGGCACGGGCGCAGGCGGCAGCCCCCAAGCCAGCGGGCGACCCGACCTTGGCCGGGCGACCGATACGGGCGCCGCCGAGCACCTTGGCGTTGGCGAGCGACTTAGGGGTGGCGAGCAAGCCCCAAGCCATCGGGCGACCGACCTTTTGAGCGCCGGCGACCGCCAATCTGGCGCCGGCGAACACCTTGGAGCTGGGAAGCAGCTAAGGTGGGGCGAGCCCCCAAGCCAGCGGGCGACCGACCTTTGGCGCCGGGCGACCGATTTTAGACGCAGGGCTTTTCGTGAAAGTAAGCCAACACTTTTATGCTTACCTGCGGCGCCTGCAGACGACTCTAGGAAAGGTGAGTAAACATCTGGAAGAGCATCGCAAGGTAGGCCAGAACATTCTAAGTCCCGGCATGAAGTGTCTGGCTCGCCTTGTTTGGATTCTAAGTCCTTGTGAATCGCCAGAAGCCAAACAGCGGTCTTTGTGTACCAAAGCGGAAGTTTTAAGGGGTGGCATCGGTAAGCGGTGCTCGCGGTGGCGACCGTGATGGTGCTTTAGAGACCAACCCGAGGTGTCGAGCAGCGTCTAAGAGCCGTACTAACTCGCCCCGATCGCCGGGCTAAGTGTACCTGACGCCGAAGATCGCCATGGATTTCACAAAGGAATTAGCAAGCGCCAGAACCGACAACATACATGCGCATAATTGCCACTCGAAACACAACTAAGAGGAATAATAATGGAGAAGCAAAAGATTTACGGGCAAGCGCCTTCTTGATCGCCCGGCCAATGCCGACCGGTAGGAAGAGGGGCGTGCCTCGAGGTGATTGGAGCAAGCTCATTGGTACCTAATTCCCTCGGGGATAGAACTTCCATAACAAGGCTATATTGTAGGAGTTAAATCGACTCTTCACCGTCCTCGGTGGCCAACCGGACCGCCCGGTCGAGATCTGAGACCACCTTGAAGGGCCCTCCCATCGGGAGAGCGGTTTATGCAACCCGGCATCGTCTGAATCTGCGCAAGACCAGTCGCCTTGCCGATGTTCTCTCGGAGACCGGGTGGCGTGGTACCGCTGAGGCTCTGCTTGGTAGCAAGGCGGGCGGAGAGCAAAGACGATCCGCACCTCCTCCGAAGGTTGACATCTTCTGTAGGAGATCCTCTTGGTCTTCTTCGTTGAACGAGGCGCTGGGAACCAAGCGGCGGCTCGGAGGGAGGACGACCTCGCCCGTATACCGGGAAGAAAGGCATCTCGCCGTTGCGGCTTGGTGTGGTGCGGGCGACCACAAGACGTGGGAGCTCTTCCGTCCACCGCGCGCCCCTCTTGTGAAGCCGATCAAACGCTCTTGTCTTGAGGCCCTTCAATACCAGCGCATTGGCGCTCCGCTTGACCATTGCTCATGGGATGGGCCACCGGTTAAACATACCTTGGTGCCCATTTCTTCACTGAATTCGAAAAAGCCGTATTTGGTGAACGGGTGCCGTTAGCCGGTGATGATGCGATTAAGCGACTCCAAAGCGGGTGAAGATCCAGCGCATGAACTTAACAGTGGCAAGCGCCGTGATGGCTTTGCCTCGGCCGACCCACTTAGTGAACTTATCGATGGTGACAAAGAGATGGGTGAAGCCCCTGGTTCGTGAGCGGACCCAAGATATCCGGCCCCGCATCGCGAACGGCCGGGAGAGTGGGATGGTTTGCGAGCTTGGGCTGGTCGGTGGGTTTACTGGCGAAGAAGCCCGACAAGCCAGACATCCTCACCACTTCGCAAGCATCCTAGAGGCGGTAGGCCAATAAAATCCTTGGTGAAACGCCTTGCCGACTAGAGTTCGGTGGGACATATGGCTCCCTTTGCGCGCTCCATGGATATCGAGAGCAGGATGCTCCCTCTTCCAGTGATGCACTTGAAGAGAACTCCGTTTACGCTCTGGCGATATAGGTCCCCACCTACGAGTATAGCACTTGGCCTTCGCGCAATCTTCTCGGTGAGGCATCATCGTCGGGATCACTTGGTCACGCAGAAGGCGGGATAGGGTCCATCCATCGATCTTCCCGCCCAAAGGTGGCGACCACTCGGTGCTCGCTGGGTACTCATTGGCCGAAGCTTTTCCCTGGTCTTTGCCTCGGCGACCTGCAAATCTTCCCTCCGAACACAGGGAAATTTGGCGGCACCTGTTGCCTTCCCTCCCTGAATTGGAGGCTGTGGCGGTGCACCGCCTTCCCCACTGGCCGGAGGTCATGACGACTTTTACCGTCGTCCCCACTCGACCGGGGGCATGACAATGACACCATCATCCCCACCTGAATTGTGGGCTGCGATGGACGGTCGCGGTAGCCTTTCTTCGAAGACCCCGACCGGAATAGGAGCCCTTGAGGATGCAAGCTGGGACAGCCCGTCCGCAAGGTGATTGTCACGCCGAGGGATATGAATATACCCCAAACCTTCAAAATGACGCTCCATTCTTCGGACCTCACTTGATCGCCGCCATGGTGGGGTCGGAACATTGGAACTCCTTCCGAGCTTGATTAATGACCCATGAGGGAATCTCCCTTGACTTAGAGCGCTGATGCCCAGCGTCGAAGCGATCGCAATTTCGCCAGCCAGACCTTCATACTCGGCAATGTTGTTGGTGGCCTTGAATTCAAGGGCGACCACGTCTTGGAGGGTGTCACGGTCGGGAGACGGGACAACCCGACCCAGCGCCTTCGGCTGAAGGATCCATCAAGAATAACGCCCGGGGAAGACACGGGTGCTTCTTGGCCGAAGTGGCGGGAGTCCACTCGGTGGCGAACTCCGCCAACTTTGACTCTTGATAGCGGTGCGGGGCACGAATTTGATGTTGAATTCCCCGGCTCCACCGACCATTTAGCAATCGACCTTGGCTTCACGATTGTGGAGGATTTCCGCAAGGGGTAGGCCGTGACGACGGTGATTTCGCCCTGAAAATAGTGCCGCGACTTTACGGATGCAACGGGACCGCATCTGACATCTTTTGAGCTTGAGGATCCGAAGTTTACGCTTCATGCAATACCTTCTTGATGTAGTAAACCGGCTTCTGGACGCCTTCCCTCTCCGCAACCAACATTGCACTTACCACCTCAGGGGTGGCAGCGATATACAGAAGCAAAGGCTCACCCGACGGGGAAACCAAAGACAGGGAGAGGAGAGGTCTTGCCAGTCTTCAAATGCCTTCAGGCTTCTTGATCCACTCGAAGTGGTTCGTCTTCTTTAACAACTTGAACAAAGGCGAGCTTCTTCCAAGCGGGCAATGAATCGCCTTGAGGGAGGCGGCGACCGGCGGAACCATCGAACTTGCTTGAGTCGCCTTTGGCGCTTCATGTGCTCGATGGCCGCTATCTTGTCAGGATTGGCCTCGATGCCCCGGCTGGACACCAGGAAACCCAGCAACTTGCCGGAGGGCACACCGAACACGCATTTTTCGGGTTGAGCTTCAAACAATTCTTCCGGAGGTTAGCAAAGGTTTCCTCCAGGTCTTGGATCAACTCATCGCTCTTCTTAATCTTCACAACCAACTCATCAACATAGACTTCCAGTTACGCCCTATTTGAGGCGGAAGGTGATATGCATAGCACGTTGGTAAGTTGAGCGGCATTCTTTAAGCCAAAAGCCATTCTTACATAACAATATACACCCGTAGAAATTACCATGATCTTCTCTTAGTCTTCAAAGCGCCATGCTAATCTGGTGGTACCGAATCTGGCGTCCGAAAGCACTGGTGATTTGCACCGCCGTGGAGTCGACAATGAGATCGACCCTCGGCGAGATATGGATCCCAGGCGAGCCTTGTTGAGGTCGGTGAAGTCGACACATCGCCACCTCCGTTGGACTTCTTGGCGAGCACGGGTTGGCAAGCCATTCGGGATGAGAGACTTCGACTATTCCCGCTCTGCGGCTTCTCTACCTCCTCTCGAATGGCGTCCTGCCGCTCCGGCGCTGCCTCCGGACCTTCTGCCGGATCGGCGTCGTCGAGGCGTTGCCGATCGGTGCTCGATCACCTCCTGGGACCCGGTCATGTCGGACGGTTGCCAGGCGAACACGTCCGCGTTTGACTGGAGGAAGGTGACGAGCGCGTCTTCCTATTTGGCGCTGAGGTTGGCGCCAATGTTGACGATCTTTCGGGGTTCGCCCCCACTCAGGGCGACCACCTTTACTTCACCGGCGGAGCCGGGTGAAGCACGGGTCCGAACTGAGGGCTCAGGAAGTGGCGTCGGGCGGCCGACATAAGTGGCACCGGCGGATCCCAAGCTGCTTGTGGCGCAAGCAGGCTTCGACCTATCACGTTGATAACAATGGGGCCGCTGGGCCCCGGCATCTTCACCACCATGTAAGCATAGTGGGTAACCGCCATGAACTTGACCAGCGCCGGCCGACCAAGTAAGGCGTTATATGGGAGGTCGAAATCTGCGACCTCGAAATCCACCATCTCGGTGCGGTAGTTATCCTTCTCCCCAAAAGTGACGGGGAGGCAAACTTGACCCAAGGGGAACAAGCCCGCATCTGGGGCCACCCCGAAGAACGGCAGGGTCGGGCGCAGATCCTGGCGCGGGATCTGCAGCGCCATGAATGCCGACGCGGACAAGAGGTTGATGGAGCTGCCTCCGTCCATCAGCACCCGCCCCAGCCGTACATTCCGGACCGTGGGTGCTACCACGATCGGGAGATGCCCTAGGCTGGGGTGCCCTCAGGGTGGTCGCCCCGACTGAAGGTGATCGTTTGCTCCGACCATTTCAGTGTCCGACCCGTCCGTGAGCTCGACGCCGTGGCGCATACCTCCCTTTTCGGCCGTTTGTAAGCGGCGTTGAGAGAATGGTGGATGAACCACCATGGATGTACGCCCAAGTGTGATCCGCTTTCTTTGAAAAGCCGATGGGGCGGGATCTTCATCTTGATCATCATCGTATGGCGCTCCTTGAGCCGCTTCTCCACCATCTCTACCCACGACCCGGCGGTTGTCTAGGTCATGGGTATTGGTTTTATGTATTGGGCGAGAGGGCTCGCCCTCCTTTTGATCGCAAGGCGGTCGTTCCTACGGATCGCGGCGGTCATCGCGCCGATCACGGCGATCGTTCGCCAGTCCACGACGGTCGTCGCGCCGCTTCGGCGGTCATCACGCCGATCGCGGCGGTTGCGCTCCGAGGCGCGAGGTCTTCTTCGTCGTCGCGCTTTCGGCGGCAAGACTGCTGGCCTCCCGCCTCGCGCTTCCGCGCCTTCTTGCCCGCACGGTCGGAACTTTTCGAGGTCCCGGCCTCGTCCTTGCCTTTGCCACCCTTGGGGCCAGGCGCTGGCCCCCTCGCCTCCGCAGCCCGCGCACACTTATGTGCGAGGGAGAAAAGCTCGGAGGTTGAGCTGATGGTATGGGTGGCCATCTTCTCCTTCATCTTGCGGTCGCGTACGCCCCTCCTGAAGGCGATGACGACTGATTGCTCGGAGATGTGGGGGATGGTGTTGCGGCAGTGACAGAACCGCCGGATGAAGTCGCGAAGCGACTCCCCCTTCTCTTGTTCCAGGGCGTGGAGGTCATCCTCCACACCGGGCTGCGCGAAGGAGCCCTGAAAATTAGCGACAAAAATGTCGCTGGCTATCCCCCACAGTGCACAGACCCTGGGAGATTGGCGACGAGAGCGGCGAGAACCCGTCAAGGCCGTTGGGAGGTAGTTGGCCATGACCTTTTCAGATCCGCCACCGTTGCCGCACCATCGTCATGTAGATTTGGAGGAACTCCTCCGGGTTGGTGGTGCCGTCATATTTTCTATGGCCACGGGCGAAACTGTCCGGCGAGCACGCCTTGGCGCGGGAGCGGAAAAACTGCACCCGGCGCGTAGAGGGCGAGCAGCTCATCGAAGCTTGTTCGGAGACCGTGCGTGGGGCGCGAGCCGCTTCGCCCGCAGATCCGGAGGAGTGGACCTCCTCCGGTCCCCGGGTGAAACCATGAGGGGACTCTCATTATCGGCCGCCACACCTTGCCATGGCGGCGCTCTTGGTCCGGATGGCGCGGCGAGACGACCGCGAAGGTCATCACCGCGCTGCCGGCGGCTCTCGTCCAGATGAGAGAAGGTCTTCACGGTTCCTCGAGGAGCCGGGACCGGGATGGCGCGTGTCCTTTCCTTGACCCCGGCCCACCTGGCCAGGGCCCTTCTCGTTGGGGTGACTCGAGGCCTGAGAGCGCCCTGCATGCGCCTTAGGCGCCGAGGAATGCCTTCGGTGATCGTCGGCCGAGCCCTACCCAAAGTTGGGCGCATCCACGAGGCCGGCAATGCTTGCAGCCCACGGAGTGGCCGGAGAATCCGCGAACTCCACCGGCGGGTGGTCGAAGAACACGGCGGCGTGCAAGTTCGGCGGGGTGGCGCCTCCATGGCCAGCCTTCGACGCGACGGCTGCTCCACCTTCCGGGAGAAGCGGCGCCGCCTGCAGGGCGAATGCGGCGGCTCCTCTACGGCGTGGCGGCCGGAGGCGCCTTAGTCGTCGCTTCGCCCGCGAGATCACAGTCTTCGCGGATCCGCCATCTTCGATCTGTGAGCAGCTGCCCGAACCACGAACACGAAGTCCGCGGGGAGTTAGCGGAAAAAGCCAACCACTAGCCCCTATTCGGGCGCCCTGCCGGCGTATTCCACAGACAGGCCGGAGGATGCAGGCCGGGTTTAGTTCGGAAGGAGGGCGTCTTCGGTGGCTAAACCTAGAGGGCGAAAACCTAGGGACTCTACGCTGAAGGACTCGGCGTCGACGAGCTGCGGATGACACGAAGATTTTTACCTAGTTCAGCCCCTTTTGCTTGAATATGACCTTACTTCTGCTTTCGATTGTTTTGAGAGGTGTGAAGCTAATACAAAGCTCTTGAGTTACAAGTTTTCTCCTCTCGAATGCCGTCCCCTTTTCCATGCACCGGAGGCCCTTATATAGGCAAAGCTAGCAGGGAGTAGGTAAAAGGAGGTCATCATCTTGATCCTTATACATTTATTACTCCTTCCGTCTTTGTCCGTTCCTCGGCCTCATTAAATGCTTCTGGCGTGCCTTTGCCCGTCCACGGATGGGACCCCTTTGCGACGGTAGGTGAGGCGTCGAGGAATGGGTTTGTTGCGAAACCCTTGCGGTGATAAGCTCGCTATGGCGAACTGCCGTTCGACATGGTGCGGTAGTGGAAGGAGCCTTCGAGGCGGCCACCGTGCTCCACCTTTTGCCTGCGGCGGGGACAGCAGGCGTCTCGCCTTGGGTGCTAGGCCGCCACGTAGGGTGGGCGCCGGCGGCGGCGTGCTCGCCCACCTACTCGCCGGCGCCCGCGGCCGACGCTGGCGGGCGGCCGTGATCGCCGCCGTTGCCAAGCCGCCACGTAGATTGGGCGCCGGCGAAAGGGCGTTTCGCCCACCTTTCGCCGGGCGCCCGTGGGCCGACGCTGGCGGCGGCCGTGATCGCCCCCGTTGCCAAGCCGCCACGTAGATTGGGCGCCGGGCGGCGGCGTGCGGTTTCGCCCACCTTCGCCGGGCGCCACGCGGGGCGACGCTGGCCGGCGGGCCATGTCGCCGCCGATTGCCAAGCCGCCACGTAGATTGTACTTTTATGCGGCGGAGAGGGTACCCTAGCGTGTAATACGCTGACAGCAGCCGCTGTCGCCACCAGATCCAAGAGAGGGAGGAGTCGCCTTGGTCGATGCTACGCAATCGCCACTGAATCAAGGCTGAAGCTATGTCGTGCAGCTCGATTGGCTTTCACCGCCAGATCAAGGTCGTAGCTATCCACTGCCATTGTAGCCAAGGTTGAGGAAGCTGCTCGTAGCTGCCATTAGATCCAGGAGGGGGAGGAGTGGCCTTGGCAGGTGCCATGCCGCCATCATTGGATCAAGGTTGAAGCCACACCGCGCCGCCTGATTTACTTTCACCACCAGATCAAGGTAGTACCTGGCTTTTGGCAGTAGCGGAGTGTGTGGACCCGATGAGGATGCCAAGCTAGCAGAAGAAGTACCAAGGCAAGGATCACGACAGCGAGGGGCACCTCCACATCATGGGGAGCACATGGGATAGGGACTGATTCTTAGCAAACAGCATGGGCGGCATCGTCGCCTGATTGAGATGAAGATAGAGAGGGAGAAGTGGGGAATGGCAACCAGAGAGCTGAGTTGGTGTGGGGGGAAGAGAGGGAGATGTGGTTGCTTTCAGTGAGAGGAGCGGAAGGGTTGTGGTGTCTAAGCAACTGTTTGTTTTAGCTTTGATTCTAGATTCTAGCTCTAAAAGTAGAATAAAAAACAAATAACCTAATTCTAGAATCCAATTCTTACAATCCAGTCTACCTATATATACTAGAATTCACAATCCATTTCATATGTGCCTTTGGATTCCAGCTTTTAAAGAATCAGCTTCTCTACAACTATAATCCAGAATCAGCTTTTAGAGAATCTAAAGTTGAAAAAAACAAGCCTGGTGAAGACTTGGAAGCGCTTGGTGAAGACCCACCTATTGGTGCAAAGTGTTTCAGTGAGAAGGGGAAGGGTAGACTAATGGACCACTACAAGAGTCTTTTTAGGAGTAAAATATATACATGATACTTCTTCAAATAACAGAAAAGGCATGCATATTTATCAGATCTAGCTTCAATTTACAAAGGGAAATATAAACTTTCATTTAAACTCCGAATTATTTCTAAATAAAAGGATCATCTGATTTATAGTATATACGGAATGATATATATTATTGCCTATAAGTTCAACACCGAATTTTTTAATGTTTTAGCCTCTTAAGTTTTTTATTTTATAAAAGTAGCCTTTGTGTTTTTTTTTCAAAAATAGCCTCTGACCCGCAATTGCCACACATGGTGAGAGCGAAAATCACTACGGTGCGATACATGGCACATTTTCATGGAATGAGGGCGTGGGAATCTGATTTTCTGTGGATCGAGGATGTGGGGAATCCGATTTGAATGTCGGCAAGTGCTTCTATGCTTTCTAAATGCACATTGTGTCTGCTGTCAGTTTGATATGCTCTGACAAATGCACCACTATTTCCATTAGATTCTGCGTAGTTTGAATTCGTGCATGTGGATCTTGAAATTTGTTGCACATAGAAGCTCGATATGGTAAATTCAAATATTGCAAATAGCATATCAGATTTTGATATATGCACTGTATTTTCTTATTTAATTGAGTGCTCTTATATGTTAATGCAGCTTGAATGGACAGCTGTTGAATTTGAATATGCTGAATTTCTTCCTTTGCCCTCATTCGTAGCCCGGCGTCTGTGTTTCCTGACTTTTTTATGCACATTGCTGTAAAATTTGTTGTCAGTTTACAACAGCAAGTTTAATACACATAGTACTGTTTTGGGCTATAGTAGCAAATTTGTATGAGGCTATGAGCTCTTGATTCTTCCATAGACCCACTTCATGTATACGGTGTGCAGAGGATACTTCATGTTCACCATGTGGTTGCAGGCCTGTCTTCTGAATTGCGGCACAACCTCTGCGAGAGCTTGCGTGTTTATTTGTTGATCTGTGAGATCACTAGCATAATTAATTGATTCTCCGCACCATAAGGTAAGGCTTCCCTGCTTATTCATAGATCTGTGAAATGACTAGCATAATTAATTGATCCTCCCCACCATGATTGTTGTTTTACCGAGATCTTCATACTTCTTTCATTGCCTTCCAATGCAGTATCCCTGGACTTCAAAAGGCGTTTTGGTCCTTCTGATAAGTTGAGGTAAGCTTACGGTAGATTAAATTCTATATGAATGGTTCATTTTTTTGATCCAATAAATCAGTTTAGCTAGAATTTATCTCTACTTCCTGTGATAGTAGACTAGTAGAAATAAGTTTAACAAATCAACGGTTAGATCTAATTTTTACTACCCACTTTATACTATTGGTATATTGCACTGTAAAATTTCTCTTATAAATTATATATCCACTAGTCATTTTTGTCTTGAAATACCTACTGCTTTACTGCTTCTAGTTTTGACTTCTCCAAGTTTCTACTAATGCACCATGCAAATTGAATTCATACTTTTTTTGGGCTGCAAATTTAGTAGAACTCTCATGACAGTTATGCAAGTTTCATGCAGTGGCGGACCCAGGAAGAAATTAATACTTTTATTCCAGGTTGAGGCAGGTGGTTTCGCTGCCTTGATAGCTAGAGGCTTTGGTTCTGGACAATCAAGTTCAGAGCAGTTTGAGGTGCTAGTCCCTGATATAAGGTTCGTGTTGTCTACCGCTTGTACAATATGGAAAACTTCTATCCTCGTCTGTTGAGTGAGAGAGGAAGTGAAATACCTTAGAATGAAAGTCTAATTGGGGAGCAACCTTCTCCAGTTGATCATTCCAGTCCCTAGCTGGGAGCTTACAATAAAAGATAAAAAAAATATTGGAGAAGGAAGACAATATGTTGGTGTCGACATGGCTTAATATTATATTGGACATAGTGCAAGGGACCCAACAAACTTGTGCCACATATTAGAGTAGAACACATTATTACTTCCACGTGAACAAAAAATTCTTCTCAGAGTGTAGTCAGAATTCACTTATGCACCGATGATCATCTATGTAAGAATATGCCAATGAGTGTTGTGAATGTTATGCATGACCGCATTGAGCGTAGAAGGCAAAAGCAGGATAACAAAACAGAATACGGTTGGTCCATATCCTTTTTTCATTATAACTTTATATGTTGTGTCTACGTTAATAAGCTACATGTATTTCTGCAGATTGTCCATACTAAAGTTTTGTATCAGGAAGAAGAAGGATGATTATTTGAATACTTACATTACTGGAATGTATTAGAACACCATCCAAAGTGGATTGATCATTTATCTTAGAAAAAATAGAAGACATCGTCTAATGCTTCTTCAGGTAGTTCTAGTCCTATTAGCTCTAGTGCAAGTCATCTTCATGAAGATGCTCCTACTGTAGAAACTGATGTGTTAAGAAAGCCAACTGGTAGGAAGGCTGAGAAAGAACAGTTACACCACGGTAAAGCTTTAGTTGAGAGTGTTGTAACAGGTTTACTCTACATGGAAGCATTAGAAAACTTTATGAAAGAAATGAAAGAATTAGAGGTTATGAAATAGCAAAAGAAGGAAGGAGCGAGCATTTGCACAAGAACAAGAGAGTATTGTTCAAGAGAAAGAAAAGATTGAGATAAGAAAAAATGAGTTTGAATTGAAGAAAATGGTCAAATAAGAGAGAATTATGAGCGTTGACACCAGTCACTTGAGTGGGCCACAACAACAATACTACCTGACCTTGCAGAATGATATCATTGCTTGAAGATGTAATAGGTCCGATTGAGCCCTAGTTATGTTGTATGAACTAATTTGTTGGAACCTTTTGTGCTATTGAACCATGCTATGCTACAACATATGTATGCACTATTTCAAATTTAAATTTCCCACACTCAAATATAACAATTTGAATTTACCTGTTCAAAGATATGTGTTACAATGTGGTCGTCACAATAAATTTTAATTTTAAAATTTTTGCATTCAAATATAGCCGTTTGAATTTATCGATAAAAAACCGTTGGTGTTACGACGGTTATATGGAACATGATTAAGATATAGGAAAGAGAAAATAGAGACACTACTACAGAACCGACCTTTGATACCAGCCCATCAGTGCCGGTTGGGCACATCTCGGGACTGATAGTTACAACAGTCCTGGTTCAACGGCAATAGGGCTGCGCGGGGGGGGGTTAGTATCGATTCAAGGCTCCGATCGGTACTGATGATCCAACATCAGTACCGGTTCATGACACCAACCAATACTATTTAGCAGGGGCTCAATAGTACCGATACTGATGTTAAATCATCAGTACTAGTCGGTGCTTCCAACCGCTACTATGTCTACTAGGTTCCAATTTAAACTCTTTTGTCCTCCCGCTCTCTGCTCGACCAAGAACAGTTCAATGCGCGACAAGAATAGTGGAGCTTCGGCCAAGAGCTTTAAGGGAGGGGAGGTGCTGCCCAAATTTCCAAATTTTGATCATTTTACTCGAAACCAAGGTAACTAAGGTTAGTAACATCATTCCTCACTACATTTGGTGTTAAATAGAGCCTCTTCTTTGCTTGAAATATGAAGAAAATTTGATCTTTTCCCATGATCGATGAAAGATTATGAATGTAGAGATTTAGCTCGATCTTTTCAAGTAGGTTGTAAAAACTTGTTGTGTAAGCTTGGAATTTGCTTGGATTATAATGTAGCTCGCATTGAAGGTGTGGATCTAGCTCAAATTTATGTTTTGGTTCCATCGACCGATGAAGAATTTTTGAAAGTGCATCTAGGCCCCTCAAAGAGTTTTGGTGATTTATGGCAACACAATTGCGTATACTAACGTTGCAAATGAGATTCTATGCAGTGATCAAGAAAATATCATCGTTGGAAAGGCGATTGGAGATCCCCACCACATTTAAAATTTGAAAAGGCGGCATCAAGACCTTAGTTGTAAATCTTTTATTTTATTGAGTCTAAGGATAGCTGTACTATAAAGGGGGATACGACGGAAAATCGCTTCTAGGATATGCTTGTGCTCATAGAATGAAAATTGCATCTCAAAAGTATTTTAAAATCATGCATTTCCGATGAAAGGGTACTCCTGGCCGAGGAGGTCTGGCCGGAGTATCCGGATATTTAGTCCGGACACTCCGGGGCAAATGTCCGGAGTATCCGGGGATTAAGTCCGGACACTCCGAGCTAGGGTCCTCGGTTGGTATTCTCTGGTAAGTCCGGAGTATCCGGATATTTAGTCCGGACACTCCGGGGAAAATGTCCGGAGTATCCGGAGATTAAGTCCGGATACTCCGAGCTCACCCTCTCGGTTGGAAAAAGAAGTTAAGTCCGGACACTCCGGACTAAATGTCCGGATAGTCCGGACTTTGCGCAGAACACCTGTAACGGTTGGATTTTGGATGAGCTATTTAAGCCCTCACTCCAAATCTAACCGTTGCCCACTTCATTCATTGCAGCATTCAAGTCTCAAGCTCACTCTCTCACTCTCTCAAGCCCTAGCCTTTTTTGCCCACTTGAATCTTTGATTTGATTTAAATCTTTGGGGAGAAAAGAGGGGATTTAAGTGCTTTGAGCTTGCTTTGTTGATTCTTGAGCACAAGTTCATCCTCCAAGTTGATTTAGCGGCGTATTTATTACTCTTGGAGTTTGAAGGGCTTCTAGACGGCAAGGAGTCATCGGGAGCCTCCAATACTTCGTGTGGAGAGCCTCGGTCGTTTGTGAAGGCAAGTCTCGCCTCCGAAAGGAAAGAGGCAAGAAGTGAAGACCGGCGAGTGCTTCATGCAACACCGGGAGGAAAGGGGTCAAGAGGGACCCGGGCTTTGTGCCTCCTCAACGGAGACGTAGGATTCCCTTCAAGAATCCGAACTTTGGTAACAAATCGTTGTCTTTGTGTTCTTCATTTGCTTGAGCTAGGGTTTGTAGTTCTTGGATCTTTTGGAGCCCCGATCTACTTCATCTCAGTGTTTGGCTCTAGATCTATATTTTTCTAAGGTTCCTGAGATCATTTAGAGTATTTGTATTCAACTAGATTATTGAAAAATTTGCAGAGATTCAAAATCTCATTTTGAGGTCACCTGTCCGGACACTCTGGACATTTAATCCGGACTATCCGGACATTAACTCCGGACTATCCGGACAATTAGCTCGGACAGTCCGGGTTTTTAATCCTCGGGTGATTTTGTTTAATTGCAAATTTTTAATTCGCCTATTCACCCCCCCTCTAGGCGACATATCGGTCCTTTCAATTGGTATCAGAGCCAAATCTCCTTAGTTTGGCTTAACCGCTTGAAGAATCAATATGTCGCAAACGGGGAAGTCTACCGAAGACCTTACCCAAGCCAAGGGTCCGGACGACGGTATTAGGACTGCAATTCCATATGATTATAATTCTCTTAACGTCTCAAGCTCTTCATCGTATGTTTCCGTGCCTTCCGGTCGAGCGCCTCATTTCGATGGCACTCACTATGCCGCGTGGAAACATAAGATGAAGATGCACTTGAGATCACTTCACCCGTCTATTTGGAAGATTGTGCAAACATGTTTCAAGCCCGTGGATCCAAACAACCTTACTCCCGCGGAAGATAAAGATCAACACTTCAATGATTTGGCCGTCAATGCCCTATTCAATACCTTAAGTGATTCCAAGTTCAACCGAGTCGATGGACTCGAGGAAGCGAAGGCCATTTGGGATAGACTCCTAGTGAGTCATGAAGGGATTTCAAGTGTCCGTGAATCGAAGATAGAGCTCATTATTGGTGAGCTAAGCCGGTTCACTTTGGAAGAAGGAGAGTCCTACAACAAGATGTTTTATCGGCTAATGGTGCTTGTGAATCAAGCCAAGGGACTTGGATGTACTGAGCTTTCTGACAAGGCCGTGGTGAAGATCATCCTTCGTGTGATCACTCCTACAAACCGCAACCTTGTTCAATTAATCCGAGACCGGCCCAACTTCGACAATTTGACACCTCACGATGTCATCGGCCGGCTTATGATGGACGAGATGATGATAAAAGAAGCCGAAGTTGTTGAAGAACTCAAGTCGGGCAAGAAGAAAGGTATTGCCCTAAAAGCCGTGAAGACCGTAAGAGAGGTTGAGGAAAGTACAAGTGATGATGATGAGTCAAGTGGCCCCCTAACCAACGAAGATATGGCCTTGCTTATGAGAAGATTCAACAAGTTTCTTAAGAAGAAGGGCTACGAACCGGGAAGTCACTCCAAGGGTCAATGGAACAAGTCAAGAGGACGACATTCAATGAGGAAATGTTATGAATGTGGAGAACCCGGTCACTTTATCACCGAATGCCCTCATCGAGAGAAGAAAGAAGAGAAGCCATACAAGAAGGACAAGAACCGGGGCAAGGACAAAGAAAAAGGCAAAAAGTTCAAACATTACAAGAATAAGGGGCAAGCACACATTGGAGAAGAGTGGGATTCAAATTCCGACTCCGACTCAAGCTCCGACTCCGATGAAGGAGGAATCGCGTCCGTCGCCATCGCCGTACCCTCTACTCCGACAACGTCGAAGGGCCTCTTCGACAATTTGAGCGATGACGATGACAACGCTCCAATGTGCCTTATGGCTAAGGGGCGAAAGGTATCAATTAAAACTTCATCCTCTTCTATTGTTAACTCATGTATGGATGATAGTGATGACGATAGTGATGATGATTGTGTAATCAAGTCAATTAAGGACTTTGATATTCAAAAGTTAGACATGCTTCTAAAAGATATTGAAAAATTGGAGGAAGTAGTCGAACAAAAGGAAGCTACTCTCGAGGCTCAAGAGGATTTGCTCATCCTCGAAAAGGAAAAGAATCGTGAGCTAGAGAAGAGCTTGTCTTTTGAAAAAGAGAAAAATGAGAAATTGGTTAAGAATTCAAAATTAATCAAATCCGAGGTGACTAGTCTCGAGATCACCAACGCTTCACTCGAAGAGGAACTTGCTAAGGCAAAGGACGCTTGCAAGGCTCTTGAGTTGAAGCTTGTTGATCTCAAGAATAGCCCTCCGATCACCTCAATCATTAGCTCCAATTCTTCATTACCATCTACGAGCAATGGATGCGCTAGGTGCTATAATGTCAATATTGATACTTGTACCACTAACTTTGAGACTTTGCAAGTACTTGCTCATGAAAATGAGAAGCTCAAGGGGATGCTCGAAGATGGACTTCAAAAGTCCTATAAGGCTAGCAAGGGACTAGAGGAGTTTCTCGGTAAGCGCAAAGGTAACCCCATGAAGCATGGGCTTGGTTATGTCCCTCCCAAGGGCAAAGGAAACCACATTGTGGTTGCCCCTTTAAACAAGCCCATTCACTTCGTAAAGGGGAAAGAAAACTCTAAACATAAGGCTCAATCCACTTTCTTTGCTTCATATGTGCTTAAGAGGACTAGCCTTGGTAGAGTAGTTGCTTATCACATTGGGGGTAAGCTCAAAAATGCTTCTAGTGTGCGATCTATTTGGGTCCCCAAATCCCTTGTTACTAACGTGCGCGGACCTAAACAAGTTTGGGTACCAAAGAGCAAAAACTAAATTTTATTTTGTAGGCCTACATCTCCGGTGGATCAAGTTGGATCTTGAATAGCGGATGTACGCATCATATGACCGGAGAAAGGGCAATGTTCGCGCATTTGGAAGCCAATGGATCAAATAGTGAGAGCATCATCTTTGGCGATAACGGAAAAGGTGAAATGGTAGGTTTAGGTAAGATCTTAATTACAAATGATTTCCATATCAATAATGTTTTGCTTGTTGAATCACTAAGCTACAATTTATTGTCCGTTGCACAATTATGTGAAGCGGGCTATAATTGTGTGTTTAGTGATAAGGGTGTAGATGTCGTTAAGAGGGATGACGGTTCAATTGCCGTTAAGGGGCGTTTGAAAGGGAATCTCTATCTCATAGACTTCAACACGGATAGAGTTAATCTTGAAGCGTGCTTAATGGCTAAATCTAGTATGGGTTGGCTATGGCATCGCCGGCTTGCCCATGTTGGTATGAGGAACCTTCATAAACTTCTTAAAGGCAATCATATTCTTGGATTAACCAATGTTGTCTTTGAGAAAGACAGGGTATGTAGTGCATGTCAAGCCGGGAAGCAAGTCGGTGCTTCTCATCCCGCCAAGAATGTGATGACCACCACAAGATCTCTAGAGATGCTACACATGAATTTGTTCGGTCCGATCGCCTACATAAGCATTGGAGGAAACAAGTATGGTTTAGTTATTATTGATGATTTTTCGCGCTTTACTTGGGTATTTTTCTTGCATGATAAAAGCGAAGCTCAAGGAAGCTTGAAGAAATTCATGAGAAGGGCTCAAAATGAGTTTGAAGTGAAGATAAAGAGAATTCGGAGTGATAACGGCACCGAATTCAAGAATACCGGCATTGAGGAGTTTCTCGATAATGAAGGCATCAAACATGAGTTCTCAGCTCCCTATTCCCCTCAACAAAATGGGGTGGCCGAGAGAAAGAATCGAACCCTCATCGAGATGGCGCGCACGATGCTTGACGAGTACAAGGTCTCCGACATATTCTGGGCGGAGGCCATCAACACTGCCTGCCACAGCTCCAACCGGCTATATCTTCACAAGATTCTAAAGAAGACGGCGTACGAGCTCCTCACCGGCAAGAAGCCCAATATATCTTACTTCCGAGTCTTTGGGAGTAAATGCTACATCCTCAACAAAAGGGCTAAGTCTTCTAAATTTGCTCCTAAAGTAGATGAAGGATTTTTACTTGGCTATGGATCAAATGCTTACGCATATCGGGTATTCAATAATACCACCGGTGTAGTTGAAATCTCGCGTGACGTAACATTTGATGAAACTAACGGTTCTCAAGTAGAACAAGTTGATTGTGATGTAATTGACAGGGAAGAACCCCCATGCGAAGCAATCAAGAAATTGGCCATCGGGGAGGTAAAACCGGTGGAGCAGGATGCCGTCCCGAGCACCCCAGCTCGGAGTATTCGGGATAATGTCCGGAGTATCCGGAGTGTCCGGACTTAACCCCGGACATTCCGGACAGCAGTGCTCCAAAAGTTGATCCTCCCTCATCCATTCAAGCTCAAGATGGCTCTAACACCTCTCAAGATGATGGCGGTCCTATTCAACGTATAAATGCAACAACTCCTCATCCAAGAGTGCATCAAAGTGTACAACGAGATCACCCCGTCGACAACATCCTTGGAGACATTAACAAGGGAGTATCTACTCGATCTCGACTTGCAAATTTTTGTGAATTTTACTCCTTTGTATCTTCTCTTGAACCACTTAAGGTAGAAGAAGCACTCCAAGATCCGGATTGGGTGATGGCCATGCAAGAGGAGTTGAATAACTTCGAACGGAACCAAGTGTGGAAGCTTGTCGAAAGGCCCAAGCAAAATGTGATTGGAACTAAATGGGTCTTTCGGAACAAGCAAGACGAGAACGGAATAGTGACTAGAAACAAAGCACGGTTGGTTGCTCAAGGCTTCACGCAAGTCGAAGGTTTGGATTTCGATGAAACATATGCTCCTGTAGCTAGGCTTGAATCTATTAGAATATTACTTGCCTTTGCTACTCACCATGATTTCAAGCTATACCAAATGGACGTGAAGAGCGCCTTCTTAAATGGACCACTCTCCGAGATGGTCTATGTTGAGCAACCACCCGGTTTCGAAGACCCAAATCATCCGGACCATGTCTACTTCCTACACAAGGCCCTTTACGGACTTAAACAAGCACCGAGAGCGTGGTTCGAGTGTCTTCACGATTTCCTTCTCGGTCAAGGTTTTGTAGTCGGAAAGGCTGACCCTACCCTCTTCACTAAACATATCGATGATGATTTATTTGTATGCCAAATATATGTTGATGACATTATATTCGGGTCTACTAATGAACACTTGTGCAAGGATTTTAGCAGGATAATGACCAAAAGATTCGAGATGTCCATGATGAAGTTGAAGTTCTTCCTCGGATTTCAAGTCAAGCAACTCAAGGAAGAAACTTTCATATGCCAAACGAAGTACATCAAGGACATGCTCAAGAAGTTCGGTATGGAGAACGCCAAGCCAATCAAGACGCCAATGCAAGCCAACGGGCATCTAGACCTCGACAAAGAAGGTAAACCGGTCGTCCAAAAGGTATATCGTTCGATGATCGGTTCTTTACTTTATCTTTGTGCATCTAGGCCCGATATCATGCTTAGTGTGTGCATGTGTGCACGTTTTCAATCCGCTCCCAAAGAGTGCCACATGGTGGCCGTAAAAAGAATCTTGAGATATTTAGTGCACACTCCTCATTTCGGGCTTTGGTATCCTAAAGGGTCATCTTTTGAATTAGTCGGATATTCTGATGCGGATTATGCCGGATGTAAGGTGGATAGGAAGAGTACTTCGGGGACATGTCAATTCTTAGGTAGATCCCTTGTGTCTTGGTCCTCTAAGAAACAAAATTCCGTAGCCCTATCCACAGCCGAAGCCAAATACATAGCCGCCGGAAGTTGTTGTGCGCAATTGCTTTGGATGAGAAACCCTAAATGATTATGGCCTAACCTATAACCATGTTCCACTTTTGTGTGACAATGAGAGCGCCATAAAAATCGCCAACAACCCCGTCCAACATTCCCGTACCAAGCATATCGATATCCGTCATCATTTCCTAAGAGACCATTCCACTAAAGGCGATATCAATATCCAACATGTGAGCACAAATGACCAATTAGCCGATATATTTACCAAGCCACTTGATGAGAAGAGATTTTGTGAATTGAGGAGTGGGCTAAATATTCTTGATTCTCGCAATTTGGCTTGAGAAGTGCATGCCATTGATTGATGCTTGGAAAATGTTTTAGAAAAGTTTATTTGGTCCTTTTCTTTGATCTTTCTCGTGTTCATCGAAATCTTTGATCCTCGGATCTTGCCCAATGCCGTGTCATATTGTGCAAAGGGCCTTTAGGACTTCTTTTCTCAATGCTTCAAGTCCATCATCCTTTTCAAATCCTTGAATTTCCTCTTTGGTTCCCGAGCTGTCAGCCCGGACAGTCCGGACTAATTGTCCGGAGTATCCGGACTAAATGTCCGGCGTGTCCGGACTGAGTTGGCTGGGGCTATTTAAGCCGTGCGGGGGGCATTCTTTCTCTCTCTTCTCCCATTTGCTTCAACCGAATCCTCCTCAAAATTTGCCCTAGCCGCCGCCCTCGTTCTCCCCTTCTTCTCCGGCGTGTTCCTCATCTTCCGGAGCCTCCGGATCGTCGTCGGAAGTTGGGGGAAGGATCTCCGCTCGGCATTTCTTCGTTTGTTTGCTCATCCTTGCGGTATGACTTCATTTTGCCCTAATTCTCTTTGAATCCTTGAAATGCCTAGGGTTAGGGCCCCCTTATTAGAGTACATTCATCTCCTTGATTGTTCCATGCAATGTGCTCTTAGAGATTTCACATTGTTTGCAAGTTAGGTTTTTGGGTTGAAATCTGCACAGCCCGGAGTATCCGGACATTTTGTTCGGAGTATCCGGACTATACCCGGACACTGCGGACTAAATCCCCGGAGTATCCGGTGTAATTGTCCGGACAGTCCGGACTAAATATCCGGAATATCCGAGCTGTACCTCTCGGCCCAAAAATGTAAATTGTGAAATTTGTTTTCTTGCCAACCCTTTTTCACTTCCAATCTTGTTCCCTATCAGATGGCTTCTTCCCAGGGTGATTCCGGTGCCAGCAAGCACCCTATTGACTCACCTCCTTCATCTCCCGCTGCCGGTGGTTCAAGGAAGAAGAGGCAAGACGTAGGGAAGATCAGCAAAAGCCGTGCCAACCTTCTCACCGCTCCTCCTCGTGCTCAGGCTGATCCCGAAGAGCATCCTGCCAAAGAGCATCCAGCGGACGCTCATGCTGCACTTCGGGAACAGAAGAAGAAGCGCTTTCAAGAGTCGAAGATGGAGATTGGGCCCCTTGAGAAGCTTCAGCCCCAGTGGAGGTAACTGGCCATATGATGCCGCTCCGTGTGGTCGACTATAGAGTGGGTTCCGAAAAGGGCAAGGCTATTGTAGCACAGAGGAACAAGGACCCGCTTGAATTCCATCAAGATCAATTCGTTGACAAGCGGTTCTGGAACAGATTTCACTCTGATTATTATGAGACAGTTCTTCTTCCTATGGAGCGCCCAGTGATGAAAATGAAGAGGATTGACTGGCTATACATGTTTGAGGCTCAGAATCCCATCTTTGATGAAGTCATCCAAATCTGTGAGCGCCATAAGGTAAAGGACATCATGAGTTTTATGCATGCTTGGAATGATGAAGTAATCATGCAGTTTTATGCCACTCTTTACTTTGATAAGAAGCATGATGCTATATGGTGGATGACTGATAAAGTGTGGTATGTGGCTACCAAAAAGACTTTTGCTCGGATTCTGCGACTGAGGTCAGCTGATGGTGATGCCAAGCTGCATGTCAAGAAGGTTATGGCTCCTGAGCAGCTTGAGGACTTGTATGACTCCTCACATCACTTTGTGGTGGGAACTATAAAGGGTCTCAAACCTGTGGCTGCTGTTCTTCTGAGGCTTCTTCGGGTCACTCTATGGCCTAAGGAGGGTGATGCGTCCGCTATCAGTTCCTAAGGGCGTAATTTTCTATATCACTTGGTGGAGCGCACCCATGGATTTGATGTTGTTGACTTCATGTGGGAGGCCATCCGCCTCATCTCCCTCAGCCACTCCAGCAGCTGCGGATATGCGCCTTTCATCATGGCTCTCATTGAGCATGTCACGGGCCTTGATTTTATCAAGGATGTGGATCATCTCTCCTACAAGATCCGTGCTCCTTCAGCTTCCGCTTCTGCTGCTCCTGCTGTCCCCGTGGAGAAGCGTCCCTGGGGTCGTCCTTCCCGAGCCTCTACCTGCCTCCCTCCGGCTCTGCGCCGGCCCAGCTCCAGCCTGCGATTTCTCCCACGGGAGAAGGTTCTCCTCGCACTAGCCGCGACACTATCAAGAGGATGCTCAAGTGCTTGTTTTGCTTATGCCAGGATGTGTCTGAGCAAGTCAAGGAGACCCGTCGTGAGCTGCGTGAGCATCGCCGTGAGTTCCGTGCCTACCGCCGCCAGCATGGTGAGGATCTTCCAACCAGTAGTGAGTCCGAGGAGTCAGCTCATGTATCTACAGTGGATTCCGCTTCTCGGCAGCTCTTCGACCTTCCACCTCCTGCACCTCAAAGAAGGCCAAGGGCGGCGGCGATGGCAATGAGGAGGAGGACTATGAGCCTTCAGGCGACGAGGAGTGATCTTCTGCCGCAGTCTCTTTCTTTTTGGTGTCTTGATGCCAAAGGGGGAGAGAGAGTTGATTTGGTTATCCTTCAGTTGTGCTTGATTTGGTTACTTAGATTATTTATCGTCTTTGCTTTGGTCGAACTTGTGCTTATGGTTGTGGTTGTGATCGTGAACTGGTTATGATGTTGAACTACTTTGCTTATTGTTACATTTGCCTTTAGCAATGCATTTGTGTGATTTCATGACATATCTACTTGTGCAAAATTACTTATTGATTATCATGTCATATTCTATCGTAAGCAACAATTTAGGGGGAGCTTTTGCAACATTTTCTCTTAAATATGTGCATTTCAATCTCTACTCAAATTTCTCTAATGCACGTATTTAGGGGGAGCTCCACCCTCCAAGTATTTGGTTTTCCAAATACTATATCATTTCAAATTTTTATCCAAATTCAATTGTGTTGTCATCAATTCACCAAAAAGGGGGAGATTGAAAGTGCATCTAGGCCCCTCAAAGAGTTTTGGTGATTTATGGCAACACAATTGCGTATACTAACGTTGCAAATGAGATTCTATGCAGTGATCAAGAAGATATCATCGTTGGAAAGGCGATTGGAGATCCCCACCATATTTAAAATTTGAAAAGGCGGCATCAAGACCTTAGTTGTAAATCTTTTATTTTATTGAGTCTAAGGATAGCCATACTATAAAGGGGGATACGACGGAAAATCGCTTCTAGGATATGCTTGTGCTCATAGAATAAAAATTGCATCTCAAAAGTATTTTAAAATCATGCATTTCCGATGAAAGGGTACTCCTGGCCGAGGAGGTCTGGCCGGAGTATCCGGATATTTAGTCCGGACACTCCGGGGCAAATGTCCGGAGTATCCGGGGATTAAGTCCGGACACCCGAGCTAGGGTCCTCGGTTGGTATTCTTGGTAAGTCCGGAATTTTGAATCTAGACTTTGATGGACCAATCGGCCCTTTCAATTTTGAATCTTTTGTATGTTGCAAAAACTTGTTGTGTAAGTTTAGATTTTGCTTGGATTATGATGTAGCTCGAATTGAAGGTGTGGATCTAGCTAATATTTAGGTTTTGGTTCCATCGATCGATGAAGAATTTTGAATCTAGATTTTGATTGACCAATTCTTTTAGTAGGTTGCAAAAACTTGTCGAGTATGAATACTGGAGCAAATAATCATTTTATAGAAAAATACGTAATGAAATATAGTCCTTTTAAAAACATATAATGAAATAAAGTCGTTTTAAAAATATAGCTATCTTAAAAATAACAATTTCTATAGAAAAAATATGTGGTGAAATATTGTTATTTTAAAAATATTACCTTTTTTAAAGAAATTTCACCTAAAATTAAATTTATCAACCTAAAATTTTAAACAATTTTTAAATAAATAAAATATTAGTTTAATTTGGATTTTGGGAAATGTCCAACAATTCATTATCGGAAAATGAGCTAACAGTTATCTTGATGTAACATAATGTAGATGTACCGGCGATGGATGTACATGGACCGATGCTCCCCGGAGTTCTTGCAGGGTTTGCAAGATTTTCTTTGTGCGGCCGATACATACACGACGTCAGGCTACATATGCTGTCCATGCATAGATTGCAAAAATGAGAAGGAGTGGCCAAAATCTAGCCACCTTCACTTCCATTTGCTCACAAGAGGTTTCATGTCAAACTATATATGTTGGACCAAGCACGGTGAAGAAGAGATTATACAGGAACACGGTGAAGAAGAAGAGGCGGACAACAATATCCCGGACGCTGGCCAACACGGTTCTTTCAAAGATACATTGGGGGAGTTTGGTGATGTTGACCTAGACCAGATGCTGATTGATGGAGAGGGAGAATACATCGATGAAAAGCATTACGAAAAGTTCCAGCGCCTATGGGAGGACCACAAAACACTGTTGTACCCAAACTGCCGACAGGGCCATAAAAAGTTGCGTACCATACTAGAACTGATGAAATGGAAGGCGACCAATGGATTGTCTGATAAGGGATTCGACAAGTTGTTATGCCTCATAAAGAAGTTACTTCTAGAGGGGAACACGTTGCCCGAAACTACGTACGATGTCAAACAAGTTGTCTGCCCTTTGGGGTTGGAGGTACAGAAGATACATGCATATCGTAACGATTGTATCATTTATCGCAATGAGTACAAGGATTTGGAAGCTTGTCCGGTGTGCAAAACTTCACGGTATAAGACCAGGCGTGATGACCTAGGTGAGGTAGAGAGATAGTTGTCTTGCCCTGCTAAGGTGGTATGGTATTTCCCTGTAATCCCTAGGTTAAAGTGTTTATTTGTGAACAAGAAACCCTCATCTACTTTAGGAGCAAATTTAGAGGACTTAGCTCGCTTGTAGAGGATATAGCATTTGCTTTCAAAGACTCGGAAGTAGGATACATTTGGTTTCTTGCGGTGAGTAGCTCGTACGCCGTCTTCTTCAAGATCTTGTGGAGATATAGACGGTTGGTACTGTGGCACGCAGTGTTGATAGCCTCTGCCCAAAAGATGTCGGAGACCTTATACTCATCGAGCATCGTGTGCGCCATCTCGATGAGAGTTTGATTCTTTCTCTCGGCCACCCTATTTTGCTGTGGGGAGTAGGGAGCCGAGAACTCGTGCTTGATGCCCTCTTCATCGAGATATTCCTCCACGCCGGTATTCTTGAATTTGGTGCCATTGTCACTTCGAATTCTCTTGATCTTCACTTCGAATTCATTTTGTGCCCTTCTCATGAATTTCTTTAGAGTTCCTTGGGCTTCACTTTTGTCATTGCAAGAAAAATACCCAAGTGAAACGAGAAAAATCATCAATAATAACGAGATCATACTTGTTTCCTCCTATGCTTATAGGCAATTGGACCGAACAAATCCATATGGAGCATCTCCAGAGATCTTGAGGTAGTCATCACATTCTTGGCGGGATGAGAAGCTCCAACTTGCTTTCCGGCTTGACAAGCGCTACACACCCTATCTTTTTCAAAGACAACATTCGTTAATCCAAGGATGTGATTGCCTTTAATGAGTTTGTGTAGGTTCCTCATACCAACATGAGCAAGTCAGCGATGCCATAACCAACCCATGCTAGATTTAGCCATTAGGCACGTTTTAAGGTTAATTCTATCCGTAGTAAAGTCCATGAGATAGAGATTTCCCTTCAAACGACCCTTGACGGCTATTGAACCATCAACCCTCTTTATGACATCCACACCCTTATCACTAAACACATAATTTTAGCCCGCTTCACATAATTGAGCAACGGACAACAAATTGGAGCTTAGTGATTCAACAAGTAAAACATTGTTTAAATGAAAATTGTTTGTGATATGAATCTTACCTAACCCTACCACTTCACATTTTCCATTGTCACCAAAAATGATGCTTTCACTATTTGTCCCATTGGCATCCAAGTGTGCGAACATCGCCTTTTTTCCGGTCATGTGGTGTGTATATCTGCTATCCAATATCCAACTTGTTCCACCGGAGATATAGGTTGCAAAAAGAAATTTAGATTTTGCTTTTTGGTACCCAAACTTGTTTAGGTCCGCGCACGTTAGTGACAAGAGATTTCGGGACCTAAATAGATCGCACATGAGAAGCATTGTTGGGTTTACGCCCGATGTGATAAGCAACTACACGACCGAGGTTAGTTCTTTTGAGCATATAAGAAGCAAAGAAAGTAGAGTGAGCCTTATATTTAGAGTTTCCTTTGCCCTTAACAAAGTGAATGGGTTTGTTCAATGGGGCAACCACGATGTTGCTCCTTTTGCCCTTGGGTGGAACATATCCAAGCCCATGCTTTATGAAGTTACCTTAGCGCTTACCGAAAAACTCCTCTAATCCTTTGCTTGCCTTATAGGACTTTTGAAGTCCATCTTCAAGCATTCCCTTGAGCTTCTCATTTTCATGAGCTAATACTTGCAAAGTCTCAAGGTTAGTGGCACAAGCATCAATATTGATATTATAGCATCTTGCACATCCATTGCTAGTAGATGGTAATGAGAAATTTGAGTTACCCGTTGAGGGGATAGGAGTGCTATTCGAGAGAACAACAAGCTTCACTTCAAGAGCCTTGCACACATTCTTTGCTTTAGCAAGTTCCTCTATGAGTGAAATATTGGTGATCTCAAGACTAGCTATTTCGGATTTGGTCATTTTAGAATTTTTGACCAACTCCTCAAATTTTCTCCTTTCACATACTAGACTTTTTTCTAGCTCAAGGTTTCTCTCCTTTTCAAGGATAAGCAAGTCCTCTTGAGCTTTGAGTGTAGCCTCCTTTTGCTCAACGGTTTCTTCCAACTTCTCAATATCTTTTAAAAGTAAATCTAACTTTTGAACATCAAAGTCCTTCAAGGACTTGAACGCACTATCATCGTCACTAGCGTCATCACTATCATCTAAGTATGAATCAACAATAGAAGAGATTGATTCTTTGTTTGATACCTTGCGTCCTTTGGCCATAAGACACATTGGAGCGTCTTCGTCGTCATCGCTCAAGTTGTCGAAGAGGCCCTTCGACGTTGTTGAGGTAGAAGGCATGGCGATGGCGATGGAGGCAACTCCTCCTTCTTCGTCGGAGTCGGAGTTTGAGTCCCACTCCTCTCCAATGTGAGCTTGTCCTTTGTACTTGTAATGCTTGAATTTCTTGCTCCTTTCCTTGTCCTTGCCCCGGTATTTATCCTTCTTGTAAGGTTTGTCCTCCTTCTCTCGTTGTGGGCATTCGGCGATGAAGTGGCTGGGCTCCCCACACTCATAGCATTTTCTTGTTGAGTGCATTCTTCTTGATTTGTTCCATTGGTTTTTGGAGTGGCTCCCCGGCTTGTAGCTTTTATTCTTGAGGAATTTGTTGAATCTCCTCACAAGCAATGCCATATCATCATTGGTCAAGGGACCACTTGACTCTTCATCATCACTAGTGCTTTCTTCCACTTCCGCACAATCCTGACGGCTTTCAAGGCAATTCCTTTCTTATTTCCTGATTTGAGCTCTTCCACCACTTCCGCTTCCTTGATCATCATTTCATCCATCATTAGCCTTCCAATTACATCATGGGGAGTGAGGGTGTCAAAGTTTGATAGATCACGGATGAGTTGCACTAAATTGCGGTTGGTGGGGGTGATCACTTGAAGGATGATCTTGACAATGGCCTTGTCGGTGAGGTCGGTACATCCAAGACCCTTAGCTTGATTCACCAACACCATCAAGCGGTCGAACATCTTCGTGTATGACTCTCCTTCTTCCAAAGTGAATCGGCTTAGCTCACCAATAATGAGCTCAATCCTGGACTCACGGACGCTTGATATGCCTTCATGAGTGACCATAAGTCTTTCCCAAATAGCCTTGGTATCTTTAAGACCGTCGACTCGGTTGAACTCGGAGTTGCTTAAAGCATTAAACAAGGCATTGACGGTCAAGTCATTGAAGTGTTGTGCTTTCTTCTCTTCGGGAGTGAGCTTGTTTGGATCCGTAGCTTTAAAACATGTTTCTACAATCTCCCAAATACACGGGGTGAAGTGATCTCAAGTACATCTTCATTTTATGTTTCCATGCGGCATAGCGAGTACCATCAAAGTGAGGTGCTCTACCGGACGACACGGAAACATAAGGTGAAGAGCTTGAGACTCCAAGAGTAGGATATTCATATGAAATCTCAACCCCTTTGCCGGAACCCGTGGCCTTGTCTTGGTCACGGCTTTCGTCAATCTTTTCTATTAGCGACATATTGATTCTCCAAGCGGTTAAGCCAAAACTACGGAGATTTGGCTCTAATACCAATTGAAAGGACCGAGATGTCGCCTAGAGGGGGGTGAATAGGCGTTTTTTAAAAATTAATTCGCAGCGGAAACAATATCTTCGGATAGTCCGAAATTACCTTCGGACAATCCGAGTGGTTCGGATAGTCCGAATGAAATTTCGGATAGTCCGAATGGTTCAGCGCACAAAAACCCTAGAAAGTAGATCTAAGCTATCTAGAGAGTATAACTAGCACCAAAAGAAATCCAAGAGTTTAGAATACCTCCAGTAGTCAAGTACTCACCAAAACTCTTCACAAAAGCAAGCCACCACTTGAATCCCTTCTTCTTCCTTGAACCCTTTCCTTGCGTAGGTGGATCCGACCTTCACAAACTTCCGGCGGCTTCCCACACCAAGTTTGGGAGCTCACCGGCAACTCCTAGCCGTCTAGGAGTCCTCAACCTCCAAGAGTAAAAGATTTGCCGAGAAATTCGCGAGAGAATAATCTAGATGCTCAAGATGGATCAAAGTTTCTAGCCCTCTCAATCTTTCTTCTCACTTTCCCTCTAAAGAATCAAGAATGAAATCTCAAATGGGGATTGAAAGCTAGAGCTCAAGAGAGTGAGAAGAACCGTGAATGTGTGCAATGAATGCTCTAAAATCTGGTAGCTGGGAGTTGGGGGCTTTATAGCCACCCAAAAACTAGCCGTTTTGAGTTTTGCCCGTGTCTGTTCGGATAGTCCGAACTTATGTTCGAATAGTCCGAACAGGTTGAGTTCCAGGCAACCGAGCGACTCGGTTCGGACAGTCCGAACACTTCGGATACTCCAAGCGTTCGGATACTCCGAAAAATCTTCAGACACTCCGAACATAAAAGTACTTGACCTAACCGAGGGGTTACACTCGGATACTCCGAAGGTGGTTTCGGACATTGCAAACCCAAATTTTCGGGACTAATAGAGGAGGTCAGTTCGGACATTCCGAACTGGGGTTCGGATACTCCAAATTATTTTGAGCACAATGCTCCTATGACTTTACACTTTGACTCATCTTGTGACTAAGATCCATCATTGAGCACATTAAGTCATTCTAAAGCTATTTCTCGTCATATCCCTCTTTATAGTACTGCAATCCTTAAACTCAATAAAAAAATAAACTTGATACACGATAATTGAGTCTAAACGATGCCTTTTTCTCCTTTGATTTGAGGGTGCTCTTTTTGCTTTGAGACTTTCTTATGAATGCGATAATCTGTCCACAATGCTCATAAAGCTCATTAGTCCCTTAATTCTGTTGTCATTAATCACTAAAATCCTTAAGGGGCCTAGATGCACTTTCAGAAGACTTCGCGAAAGAGCCAAGAAATGTTCGTATCGGTTTGGCGATTGATGGATTCTCGCCTTTCAACATGAGTGCCGCGTCGTACTCCTGTTGGCCTTTCTTCTCAATTCCGTACAATCTTCCACCTTCGCTGTGTATGAAAGATGAGTATGTGTTCTTATCCCTTGTCATACCAGGGCCGGACCATCCTAGAAAGCAATTAGACATCTTTATACGGCCTTTGATCGAGGAGCTGAAGCAGCTATGGATAGGGGTCATGACCTATGACAAGAGTAGAAATGAGAACTTCAACATGCATTTTGCCTACATTTGGTCCATCCATGATTTCCCAGCATATGGTATGTTTCGGGATGGAGCACGCATGGCAGACTATCTTGCCCAATATGCATGAATGACATAGATGCTTTTCATCTGAATCATGGTCGCAAATTCTATTTCTTTGATTGCCACCAACGTTTCCTGCCTCCTAGTCACGAATTCAGAAGAAAGAGAAATGCCTTCCGCAAGGACACGATAGTCACAAAGGGTTCGCTGAAACGCTTAACCGGTGCGGAGATTGTTGCTTGGCATCGTCAATTAATTCCCACGGAGGATGGCTTCGAAGGTGTTAGAGAGTCACACAACTAGACCTATATGTCTAGTATCTGGAGCTTGCCCTATACAACATCCCTGATCCTACCACACAATGTTGATGTTATGCACTAAGAACGCAATGTTGCAGAAAGCATTGTCAGCATGTGTTTCGACTTCAAAGACAAGACCAAAGATAATGTGCAAGCTCGAAGAGATATGGCTGAAATATGTAGTTGACCAAGTCTTGAGGTGAGGGAGAACCAAGCAGGATGGCAAGGGAAGCCATTGCCCCTTACTGTCTTAAGAGCTCTGAAAAGAAGGAAGTCCTTGTGTGGTTGAAAAACATCAAGTTTCCCGACGGATACGCCGTGAACCTAAGGCGTGCAGTGAGTACCACGACAAGTAAGCTAAATGGCCTGAAGAGTCATGATTACCATATAATCATGGAAAGATTAATTCCTATAATGTTCTGTGGATACTTCCCTAATGATGTGTGGACAATGTTGGCAGAGCTTAGTTTCATGTACAAACAGATATGTTCGAAGGAAATCAAGAAATCAACGATGCAAAAGTTGAAGAAAGTTATACCTGTGCTAGTATGCAAGATGGAGAAGTTATTCCCACCAGGTTTCATGAATGCAATGCAACATTTGTTGGTACATCTACCGTACGAAGCAGAGGTTGGTGGGCGGTACAATACCGATGGATGTATCCGATAGAATGAAATCTTAAGAAAATTAGGGCAACTGTGGGTAACAAAGCATGAGTTGAAGGCTGCATCGCATAAACATTTTTTCTTAAAGAGATTTCATATTTCTCGAGTACATATTTTTCATATGAGCACAACATTAATGCTCATATTCCAAGATACCAACCATCGGATGAAACACATGGTTTTGATCTTCACATATTCTGAGGACATGAACACACTGTCGGGGCCAGTTCGAATCATGAGCTGTCTCACGAAGAGTGGAATGAAGCACTATTATACATGTACTCCAACATTCAAGAAATGGAACCATATTTCCTGTAAGTACTTGTCATTTATTTCTAACTTGATTTGTCCTGTTACAACCTAAATGAATCGATTAAAATGTAGGTTGTTTGATCAACAACAATGGAATTCGTAGCGAAAACCTACAAGTGCACAACTTGACAACTTTCGACGCAATGGTTTACGTGGTGGTCCTAACTTCGTGACTTGGTTTCGATAGTACGTATATTTCTTATTACACTAGTTTATGTGGTGGTCCTAATTTCTTATCATCCATATTGTCACAATAAATAGCGGAGTTGTCACTACTGCAGAGGGTGCGGATGGTCGACAAACCGAATATTATGGCATTCTTCAAAACATAGTGGAGATTAAGTTTGGCAGCCGAAAGGAATTGAGAGTAACTTTCTTTTATTGTGATTGGTTCAACGATAAAATGGGGATACGGCAAAACCGCAATCTTGGCTTAGTGGAGGTTAGACATGAGTCACGCCTTGCAGGTCACAACTCATTCGTACTTGCTCACCATGTTGAGCAAGTGTACTACCTTCGATATACATGTCCCAAGGAAAATTTAAAACTATGGTGGGTTGTTTACAAAGTGAATCCTCCTGGCCGCTTAAACACTCCTGCGAATGATGAGTATATTGAAAGTGGGTTAGACAGCACGGTTGATGGGGCCTACTAAGAAGATCGATTGCTTGGGCCATTTTATGTGGACATTGGGTCGACACTAAATGAATTAGTTGGGGACACAACAGATGTTACCGTGGAGGATATCAGATGGAAGAAACGACGTCGTGCACTTGACTCTCACCATGTTCCTAACGACGTCGATTACTTTTAATAAGTACAAATATTGCAATATTTATTTTCTTTTATGTACTCTGAATGTTTTATATATTTTGATTGTTGTACTTGTGCTTAACCTAAAACTGTTTTTGTTCAACAGGATGAAGTCGTTTTTTCGGCACACTGGGTCGTCTTCGAAATCAAAGAAGAAGGATGGGTCCTCCTCGAAGAGTCAAGGATCCCTTTTTAGAGGGTCTAGTTCTCATCAGAGTAGGCAGAGACAGTTCGAGAGATACTTAGAGGAGGTTGTATAGTTTAACTTGTGTTATTTTCATTCTTTTCATGTATACATGCACTAATTACATTTACATGTAAATATTCTCATGTGGGCAGGTAGGAGGGTGGACAGGAGGCAAGGGAGTCTGTGGTTGAGGTTGTACAAGAGGAAGCAGTGGGGAGGCTATGGAGGAGGTAGCTGTGCAGGACACAGCGGTTGGATCTGCGGAGGAGGAATGCGAGGACGATGGGGATGGTGAGGGGGAGGGAGATGGTGAAGAGGGAGCGGATGCTCCTGTCTGCAGGTATTATTCACAAATAACTAGTAAGTGTTAATTATGTATTGCATTTGTCATGAACATGAATTCTATGCTTATTTCAGGTATAGAGGGACTAATCAGATTCCTCCGTAGCAGTTCCTCAGGCATGGAGACTAATTGTGCCACATGGAGATTGGTAAATTATTAAAATTTGTGAGCATTAAACTTAAAACCGAACCATCTTACAAGTTGCACAATGTTTTTTTTGTAGGCAATGGGTTGATGTAGAATGGACGGGCAGAAACAGTTTGAGGCAAGTGAATGGTACGTTAGGATCTCTCTTGCGTTACCATTATCCTAGTTTAGTGGTCATCAATGGTGAACCCAAGCCAACCTTGAAGTGGGCGCACTACCGGATGGCTATAGATGGGGTGCATGGGCTGTTGCCTGGTCAATGTGTGTGGGTGGATTTTTGGGTAAGTCTATGTTTTTCCACTTTCATTTGTTTTTGCGATCAATACATACGATGTCTAACTCAATCCTTTTGCTTTGTAGGAGAGATACCGTTTGCCAAGTGATCAGGAGCAGTCGTTGCAAGCTAAGGCTAAAGATGTCTTTGACAACGCAGTGACCAGGACTGTGAAGGGGATGATGTAACAGGCTCGCATCCAAGCGGTCAACTTGTACTACAAGCGAGTGCTTCACCAGGAGATGAGCAAGAAGCTTGGTGCTTAAAAAATCTACATTCGTGAGGATCAGTACCGAGAGGCTATGTTGCCTTGGTTTAACAAGTGCCCCGATGCATGGGAAGCTATCAGCCAATACTGGGCCTCTCCTAAATTTGTTTAGAAATCTAACCAAAAGAGAGGTAATAGGGAGGCGGGTCCGAGAGTAGTTCAACGCTACGGAGCCGACGGACATATTCGTCTTACACGACGGATGGTATGTTTCATAATGCTTAGTTTTTAATTGTCAAATTTATCTTTTGATCTCTTCGAAATATTGGCTAATGACACTGACTTACAGGAAGCTCAAAGTGACACTCGGCCCACGGACATTGAAGCTTACATACGTGGTCACATAGGTTCTGATCCTACACAGCCTGAGCAACTATGTAGTGACACGGCGACCCAGAGCTTGGTTAGTACGTAATGGTTATAAACAACTCTATTGACTATTGCTCATTTAACTTTTAAGCATGAACTACAAATTTTGTAGGCTAGTTATGGGAAAGTGATGACAAATACTCACGGGCTTGAGTTTGGCTAGAGGAAAGAAGATGTTGACCCTGTCGCTTTGTACAATAGCGGGGGTGGCAAGAAACATGGTCGGTTTACCATGTTTAATGGAATTGTTGATTCCACCACAGTCTTAAGTTCGGCAAGGTCGTCTCAATCCTCCCAGAGCAGTGGGCGTAGCGCTCGTGAGACTCGGCCGAGGAGGAGTTGAGACAACAAGCACCGTGAGAGTCAACTCAGAGAGCATTTGCAACAAACAACAAGAGTATTTTGTTGCATGGCGGCAGCAGTGAAAGTGACTCTACAAGTAAGTCGTATGGTTGAATCCCAAAAATTCATATACTTATGTCTATTTCGTTGTATGTTTGTATTCATGCTTTAATTATATGGAAGTTACCAAGGACTAGATGCTAATTAGCTAGCCTTGTATATGTCGATGATTGGTCGTTCTTGTTATATGTGCTTAGTTGGTCATGATGGTTAGTGGATACCATGACTGGTTGTTGTTGTTGATATTAGATTGAATACTGTCTTTTGTCTGCTGAGTGGATGTCCACTATTTTAGGGGAGGTGTTTTCGAAATTTTTATTATGTTCGGCAACCTCCTAGTCGTTCTTGCTATATATACATAAAAATTTAAGCTTACTAGAAGCAAACTACAAATTTAATTTTAGTTATGTATTTTATCATTCACGCTTTACTTTTAGTTATATGTCGATGATTGTATGCATGTTTTAATTTTAGTTATATATTCATGCCAATTACATTTGTTTGGTTATATGCTTTAATTTTAGTTATGTATACATGCTTTAATTTTAGATATATGTCGATGATTGTATTCATGCCAATTACAGTTGTTTGGTAGGAATATATGGTGCAGCAGTTCGGAAGACCACTGAATCTTTCCCCGTTCCAACCTCCACCCTTCTTTACCCCGCAATCTCCCAACATGGTATCATCGAACAATTTAAATTTGTTTTAACGTAATCTAGCTATCTCTAATATATGTTCGTTGATATAAGGTTCGGCGGCTTGCACACCGGATGCATATGTTGGAGGCACCGGCGCTTCTTCTTCGAGGACTCTACCATAGGTTGGTGACTTCTTAAACTCGGGAGGCAACGTCGGTAGTGGGCATCATTTTGAAGATACTCCGCCAAATTGATGTTTGTATGAACAATGAGTAGTATGGTTGAACTGTGTCATATGTCATGTTTGCAAATTGAACTTTCTACGTGTTATATGCAAATTGAAGTTTCTATGTGTTGTATGCAAATGGACGGATTGATATTGGTTTATATGAATGCATGGTTGAATGGCTTGATATTTTTGCTATCCTGAATGATACGAATGGATTGATATTTTTGCTCTACTGAATTGATATTTCGCTGCCCAAATCCGATTGGCGGATCGATATTTGGTCGTTCGGTCTCCGAGATTTACATCGGCCAGCCCTGGCCGACGTAAATACTAGCACCACTCGGCCGACAATGAAACTTACATTATTTACGTTGGTCAAAGCCTGGCCGACGTAAATACGATGATGTGGACATTATTTACGACGACCTGAGGCCGACGTAAATAAGTGCCACGTCAGCTCTACTCAAGCCAGACGTGGACTACTATTCCTATTTATATCGGCCTAGAGGCCGATGTAAATAAACCTTATTTACGTCGGCACCGACGTAAATACGGGCTATTTACGTCGCTCGGTTTACATCGGCCTATTTAAGTCAGCATGCCGACGTAAATAGATATTTACATCGGTTTTTGATCTATTTACGTCGGTTTCGGGCAACGTAAATAGGTCGGATTCCTGTAGTGTCGTGCAGCTACAGGCAAATAATATATTATGACCATCTCTGTGATTTTAGCTGTATTGAAAGTTTTGATCCTACCCATGCTGAATAATTTCGAACAATAGTAAGTGCGTCAGGTTATGTGTGCCCATGCTGTCACAAACAGGTTTGGCCCTAATTGTTGATCTTGTTTACCTGCAACAATGGCTATGCAGCTACCTGCAGGTCCATGACGAGCAAGTAACATATAAAAATATTTCGTGCGTTCATCATAATAAGTATATATTTCAGCTCATGCATTTCACTTCAAGTGTGTTACAATTCAGTTTCACCACATATATATTTTGATATTATTATATTGATCATATTAAGAGCATGGAAGTTAGGCCTGCTATAACGCTTAGTGAATATTTTCATTCTTTTGTTGTTTAGTTGATCATAGTAAGAGCATGGAAGTCGAGCTTTTGCAAGAGCAAAAACCGATCGGTTCCAAGAATTATAATTTTGTTGTTTAGTCGATGTTTTTGTTGCTGTCTAGTTACCTGGCTACAATTTGTTTAGTTGTATGTCTATGTGGCTCTGTTGCTAGGCCAGTGTTTTCTCTTTTTCGGTGTTGCTTCGGTTGTATAGGCGTTGCTTTGGTTTTTCGAATTTAATTTTTCTCTATATTGTTTTGGATGTAAGAATTTCATTTTTTAGTAATGATTGGCAAAGCTCCTGCCCATTTTCTTATAAAAACATCATTTTCATGCTTGCATTGAGCGCTCACGGGGCTTCATCATACATTAGCAAGTAATCTTACAAGTTACAAGCACACACCTCGTCGATGGAAGCAATATTAAGCCTAGCTTATAACGACTAGCTTCTTTACAATCAGAAGTGAAAGGCCATCAGTTCATATTTATTAGGAGAAGCTGAAAGCCTAAAACTGGTCTAGAATAGCTTTCCACGGTTTCGATGGGTTTGAGTTCTGGCTTTGCCTCTAGAGTTGAAAAAATTAACCCCACTTACCAAGTATAAAATACTAAACTCTAACTCTCTCACCCTCATTCTCGACCCACACCACTAACACGTAAAAGTCAGATTGTCAAACACCAACCTATTTAACCCAGCCATTCAGTCGTGTAGCCTTTCAGCCATATAGTCTAGCTGAAAACTACTTTTCAAAAAATCTATAACCATAGCAAACAGGACGTACCGCACACTGCGCTTGCACTAAGCCAACGACTGCCAATACCGCACGAGTTGATGTTGGTGCCACTGGCCAGCTACCGACCGACTTCAACTTTTCCAGCATGTCGACGAACGCTTCATCGACATGCCATCGCTTTGGACCTGTCGTCTCCATTGGAGGTTCGTTCAGCCATTTTTCACTGCTCTAGGCTTCCAAGCACATGGTGCTATACGGCACAGATCTGGATAGGCGTCGTGTCAAGCTGGTCCAGCTTGGCACGGGTTCATCGTGCTTCGTGTCTAAATCGTGCTAGTCCGCAATGGGCCCGTTATGCTTGCCGTGCCGTGTCGGGCCAGCCCGACTCACCTTCAGCGAGCCAAAGAATGGCCTATTTGCACTTCATGCCTATTTCACACTGTGCTGGTCAGATCCAGCCCATTTGCACTATTGTGATGAGAAGAAAGGAACCAGAGACACATGGAGTTAAGATAGTTGACATAAATATTATAGAAAAAAGAACTAAAATTTATTTATTCTTAGAACGAGGGGGATATGCTAAACACGAGCAAAGAGAGGGCAATGAGAGAGTGAGAAACAGAGGTAATAGAGATTGAGAGAGACGGATGAGCGAGGGAGAAATTGAGAGAAACGGGTGAGAGAGATAGCTGACCCATCTCTCTCAGGTGTCTGCGGCGGAGTGGCGTTCATACTGTTGGGTACGTCCATAACGTTCACGCTCTATGGTTCAGTGATCTTCACACTGAGTTTCTTCCTCATGCATTGGGTCATCAGGCTCGACACGGCCTATGCTACAGTATCATGTCGAGCCGTGTCGCTGATCGTGCCTAGTTCTTGGGCCTGGTGCGGCCCGTGCTACAGTGTCGTGTCAACCCAGCACAGCCCATTTTGTACCAGGCCAAATTTCGAACCGTACTGTGCCCACCATGTCTCGGATTGGCCCAAAAAAGCCCAACTCGAGTGTCCACCTCTACACAGGTCTACTGTCCAGGAACACCTATGCGGGGATGCACAGGATGTTGTCAACCCGATGCCTACCTTTCCCATACGATCCTAGCTTGCTAAAACCATGCTTCCTAGCTTCTCCTTCTGTAGCATCATCAAATTTATATTAGAAATTTACGAAGGAACCATTTAGAATCATCAAACAGCACAAGCTACTACTAATCTACTGTATATGTGTGCGCCATCACCTCCTTTCTTCATTATTAATTTGCTTGTATTTCCCTTGGCTGCCAGATACACACAGATGCACACTGCATTTTATAGCTAGCTGCTGGATGCAGCCCATCTTAGCTGCAGAAAGGGTAGAATCGATCTTAACCATGGTCAAGAATCAAGAGCTATACAATTATATTAGAGAGGTGCTTCAATGCTTTTCTTTTTAACAGTTGCACAAATATTAAAGTATAAATGAAGGGTAGATAATGATTAATTTATCCTAGCCTTTCGCTTATTTTAAAATTTGTACAACTTATATTAAAAAGAAAAGTATTAAAGCACTACTCATAGGACTATCTGCATACTACCTCTGCGCTCTAGTTTCGTTCACCCCGTTGACCAATTAATTGTTTGAAGAAACAATAGTAACTTGTTTTCTTTTACTACAATAAACCGACTGCAATTCACAATATTCGGTGTAATATATACTAGGAATATTTTCGCGGTGTGATACACGCGTGCGTTGTTTTTTTGCAGAAATAATTTTATCTTTTTTCGGTGGTGTTTTTTTAAAAACGTCGAGAAAACGCGTAAAACGGTTGAAAGGATACAAACGCAATCACGTTTTTTTCGTATCTATTTGGGGTCCTCTCACGAAGGATCCGCGATTGCGCTAAATTGAAAGGTTTGTTGGATTATTTGGGCATTTGGGCCAAGCCCATTTAATTGAATAAATCCTAGAAAATCTCAAAGGCCCACTTATGAGGAGGCATGTGTGCAAACATTAGTCCCATATTGCTTGTGGAGGTGGAGGATGACCAATTTATAAGGGAGAGTTCTCTCCACCTTCCTAGAAGCATGATAAGGGAGAAGAAGAGAAACACACGCGCGCCCTCGCTCGCTCGCTCACCTCGCCTCGCCAGGCGAGGCGGCGCGCGTATGCGACATGCGCGTGAATGGTGCAGCGAAATCGAGTCCGATGGCTAGCGGTTCGTGGTACGTCTTCGAGTCACGTTCGGTCACAGTTACCAGGCTATCCCTATATATACTGCGTCCTGCCACCCGTGTAGTAGAACAGAACACATTGAGTTAGGGTTTTTGCCACCTCTCGCTGCTGCGCCACCATCGTATCCTTCTCCATCCCAAGCGCCGACGTGCATCAGCAATCGGGAGAGCGGGTCTCCGGAACCCTTCGTCTTCGAGATCCTGCACCGGGAGAGAGCGAATAAGTTTTTTGGGAAGCGCTCCGTGCGACTGCTCAAGATCTTCACCACGGCTCGTCTTCTGTTTCGTCTTCTTTGGATGTCGTAGCTGCTGCTCTCGCGACAGCGTCATCACCAACGTCGACCACATCAACACCGCAACTGCACCAGCTACGTCGTCTGCATCTTCTTCTACTCGGTACGTTCGATCTGTCCTAATCTCATGGTTAATCATGTTTATCAAGATGATCATGATGTTTGTGTTATCTAGTATGTTAGAGAGATACATGCTAGTTTCTGTGATGTTGTTCATGATTTATATTCGGAATTTAATCTGGAAACTGTCTAATTATTCAATAAGGTTCTTTTTATGAAAAATAGCTGAAATGATTTAAACGTAACTATGCTCTTTTTTTAGTATTTATTTAGGGCCTTTTCATGAAAGATTCACGATTTTTCTGAACTAAAAAGTCCTTTTCGTAAAAAACCACGGGAGGACCTACACGTAATTATGCATTTTTTGAGGGACCTACACGTGAAAAAAAAGCCGAGCTGGCTCCCGCGTGGCTCGGCGCGACGTGGCCAGCCCCCAGACGAGAAAATCTTCGGACTTTATTTTATGTATGATGAGTAAGTCGGTGTTCCACAAAGTCGAAATCTCATTATCCACTTACGCAGAGGCAAGATGACCGTGCATTTGATTTTAGTAGGGTTCTTGATTAGAAACCTTACTACCGCATGTGCACCATAGGAAACTATGGTAATTGATAAATGCAAATGTACATTTAGGCGATTCCTCGAAGGTTCTGCAGGTTGCGGCATCAACAGGTCGGCCTTCTCCCATTTTAGTTCCAAGAGTTAGGGTCTATTTAGCAGAGATTTAGTGAAGCTGAAAATTCTAACTTCACCATATTTATGAAGCTAGAGCTGTGAATATATTAAGAGTGTTTAGATGGATCATTTTGTTTACATTTTAGATTAAAAATATTCACTTTATTTTAGCCTACAAGTTTCAGACTTCAGGTGAAGCTGGAATCTGGAGCTCTACCAAATAGGCCCTTAGTGATTCAGCATCCCAATACCTACCATTCCCATGCTAAAACTCTATAGTACAAATTTTGGCCGTTTACATATAAATATATATATACTAGGAAATTTTCCGCGGTGTAACACACCGCGCGTGTCGTTTTTTCGAAGAAAAAATGTTTTTTTTCAGCGGCGTTTAATTTTTTAAATCATCGAAATAATGAGCGAAACGAGGAAAAATAGAGAGATAGAGTTGTAGAAATATCTCTTTCGATGAATTATTTGAAAAATATTGGAGACCGAGCTGGATGAAAAGGGTGAAAAATTATTAGAGATGTCAACCTTTTTTTGTCGAGTTTAATACTCTACGCGTTCGCCGAGCAATAATACATGTTCTTAAAAATATTAAAAACTCGCGGCGTAACACGCCGCGTGTGTCGTTTTTCCGTAGAAAAAATTTATTTTTTTCTCGGCGGTGTTTTATTTTTTAAATCATCGAAATGGAGAAAATATAAAGAGATAGAGTTGTAGAAATATCTCTTTCGTTGAATTATTTGGAAAATATTGGAGGCCAAGCCGGAAAACTGCGGCGGGGAAAAAGTCTAGAGGGAAAAGGGTGAAAAATTATTAGAGATGACAACCTTCTTTTGTCGAGCTTAACACTCTACGCGTTCACGAAGTAATAATAAATATTTTAAAAAATATTAGAGATCGACGCGTTCGCGGAGTAATAATACATGTTTTAAAAAATATCAGAGATCAAAATGGAAATCGAGCTGGGAAAAAAGTATAGAGATAGAGCTACAAAAATATTTCCGGCGACGAAAACCTTTTTTTCAGGGGAAAACGGAGAAAGGATATGTTTTAAAAAATATTAGAGACTCGCGGCGTAACACGCCACGCGTGTCGTTTTTTCGTAGGAATTTCTTTTTTCGGTGGCGTTTTATTTTTTAAATCGTCAAAACAATGAGCGAAACGGGAAAAAAGTAGAGAGATAGAGCTGTAGAAATATCTCTTTCAACGAATTATTTGGAAAATATTGTAGATCGAGCTAGAAAAACGAGGTGGGGAAAAATTCTAGAGGGAAAAGGGCGAAAAATTATTAGAGATGACAACCTTCTTTTGTCGAGTTTAACACTCTACGCGTTCACGGAGTAATAATACATGTTTAAAAAATATCAGAGACCGACGCGTTCGTGGAGTAATAATACATGCTTTAAAAAATATTAGAGATCGAGATGGGAAATCGAGGTGGGAAAAAAGTCTAGAGATAGAGTTGCACATATATTTCTAGTGACAAAAACATTTTTTTCCGGAAAAAACGGTGAAAGGACCTAAACGTAAAGAGTAAGGACCTGAATGTTACGTTTTTGGACCTGTCCGCTATCCTTAAAAATTAGAAAAGGGCATGTTCGCGATTTGAGTTTAATGGGAGGTTCTTTTCGTAAAATGGCGTATGAGGGACCCGAACGCGAATTTAGAGGAAAAAATCTTCCTCTCACAAAAAATCGCGAAGGATCTATTCGTAATTTACAAAAGGACCAAATCGCGAAAAAAAACTCGAACGCACGAGCTGGTACGGGCGTGACGTGGAGTGGCTGGGAAGGCCGGAACTTTTCCCATCTTAGTATAGGGTATGACTATGATTTTTTGCGCGGCAGCGTAATACGCCGTGTGCGTTGTCTTTTTCGTGGAAATAATATCGTTTTTTCGTCAGCGTTTTTTTTAAATCATCGAGGAAACGCGTGAAACGGTTGAAAGAATAAAACGCATCCGCGATTGCGCTAAATTGAAAGGTCTTTTTCGTGGAAAATAGACGGAATGGTCCAGACGCCATTACTTTTTTTAGCATTTATTTATGGATTTTCATCAAAGATTCATGTTTTTTCTAAATCAAGAGGACCTTTTCATAAAAAACCTTGCGAAGGACCTACGCGTAACTACGCATTTTTTTGAAGGGCCTACACGTGAAAAGGGAAAAATGAGCCGAGCCGGCCGGGCGTCCGTCGTTTTTTTCGCGGAAACAATTTTGTTTTTTTTCGGCGGTGTTTTTTTTAAATCATGGAGGAAACGCGAGAAACGGCTGAAATGACACAAGTGCATCCGCGATTGCGTTAAATCGGAGGTCTTTTTCGTGAAAAGCAGCCGGAATGATCCAAATGTCACTAATTATTTTTCGGTATCTATTTAGGGTCACTAATTTTTTTGTATCTATTTAGGGTCATCTCACGAAAGATCTACAATTTTTTTGAACTAGAAGATCCTCTTCGCAAAAAAACCGCGAAAAAGACCTATATGTAATTACGTTTTTTTGCAGGGACCTAAACGCATTTTTTTGAGCCGAGCCGCGCTGCCGGCTCGGCTCAAATCATCCTGAGCGCGGGACGTTTTTTTGTAGAATTTTTTTTTCGACGGCGTTTTATTTTTTTAATCGTGGAAATAATGAGCGAAACGGCTGAAAGGATACAAAATTTTTCGCGGCATAAAACGCCACGCGTGCCATTTTTTCTGTAGCAAAAATTACATTTTTTCCGATGGCGTTTTATTTTTTAAATCGTCGAAATAACGAGCGAAACGAGGAAAAAATAGATAGATGAGTTGTAGAAATATCTCTTTTGACGAATTATTTGGGAAATATTGGAGACCGAGGTGGAAAATCACGGTAGGGAAAAAGTTTAGAGGGAAAAGTTTGAAAAAGTATTAGAAATGACAACATTCTTTTGTTGAGTCTAACACTCTACGCGTTCACCGAGTAATAATACATGATTTAAAAAATATCAGAGATCGAGATGGAAAATCGAGATGGGAAAAAGGTCTACACACATATTTCTGTTGACGAAAACATTTTTTCCCGGGAAAAACGGAGAAAGGACCTAGACGTAAGGAGTAAGGACCTGATTGTTACGTTTTTGGACCTGTTCGCTATCTTGAAAAATTAGAAAAGGGTTTGTTGACGATTTGAATTTAACGGAAGTTTTTTCTCGTAAAACGGCGAATCGACGGACCCAAACGCGATAAACTGGAAAAAATCTTCTCCTCACAAAAAATCGCGAAGGACTTATTTGTAATATATAAGGACCTATCCGTAATTTCAAGAAACTCAAGGGGTTTTTTGCAAAATTGGCAAAGGTGACAGGTGGCAACACCTGCTACTAAATATGTCACCTCCTCTCTCTCTATACTAGACACGTGGGCGCGGCGCACGTCGCGCCACGATACGATAGCCAATACAAGATAAGTAGTGGAAATTTTGTGAGCTCTAGAAGTCTAACAAAGAAAAAAAACAGACCAATACATAATGTACGAAAGTTTTGGATAGTTTTTCGTTAAGGACAATGCATTTTAAAGAAAGTGCGGAAGCATCGAAATCACAGTGCAAAAAATTGAGTGTCTTTTTGTATAAAACGACGTGCTAAAAATAATTTTTGAAAGCTCTAGAGGGTGCGCAAGGAATTTGAGTGACTGTGCATAAAGAAACAAAAAATATATATAGTATATGCCGCGCGTCGTTTTTTCGTATGTTCTTTTTCGGTGGTGTTTTATTTTTTAAATCGTCAAAATAATGAGCGAAACGGTTGAAAGAACACAAAATTTTTCATGGCGTAACACGTCGCGCGTGCCGTTTTTCCGTAGAAAAAATTACTTTTTTTCGGCGGCGTGTTATTTTTTAAATCGTCGAAATAATGAGCATAACGGGGAAAAATAGAGAGATAGATTTGTAGAAATATCTCTTTCGACGAATTATTTGGAAAATATTGGAGACCGAGCTGAAAAACCGCGGTGGGGAAAAAGTCTAGAGATAGAGCTGAACAAATTTTTCTGGTGATGAAAACATTTTTTCCAGATAAAAAGGAGAAAGGACTTAGACGTAAAGAGTAAGGATCTGAATGTTACGTTTTTGGACCTATCCGCTATCCTGAAAAATTAGAAAAGGGTTTGTTCGTGATTTGAATTTAACGGGAGTTTTTTTCCGTAAAACGGCGCACGAGGGACCCAAACGCGATTTATTAAAAAATATCTTCCCCTCACAAGAAATTACGGAGGACCTATTTGTAATTTACAGAGGCCTATCCGTAAATTCAAGAAACGCGGGGTTTTTTTTGGCAAAATAGCCAAGGAGGAGACGTGGCAGCGTGAATGGGCTGGAAACCTGCGAACGAACTTTAATTCAGGGTATGATATCTTCGCCCACCTCTTAATTGCCTGGCTCCTTTTGTTGCTCTTTCTTTCTTTTCTTGCATATAGGGGGCACGTAAGCAACTTATGTAGCAAGATGTTAACTTATGTAGCAAGATGTTAGCCAGGGTAAAGAGGAGTGAAGCTCTCCATCTAAAATCTATTGCATATTGTACTGTTTCATTCATCTGTACAGTCACTTGTACTGTATACAAAGCCACCACAAGCTCTCCTTGCCCAGCTAATAAATGCAAAAATACTATCTCTAATCTTTGAATAAAGATACTCGCTGGGCTGGATACTTTTGACTATCTTTCGATTGGCTGGATACTTTGACTATCTTTGAATGTTCATGATTCACAAGATATATACTAGCAATTTATTTATTTTTGCATTGGCTGCATGATGGCTGTAAGGTGGTTACTAATGTACTAGTATAACATTACAGAAAAAAATCACTATACTTGAGAAACCAAAAAGAAGGTAATTGAAATCGTGGAAGTAAAAGTACAAATGGAGCATTTCTTAGTTGACAATATCATCTATGAAACACCTGTAGAACTCATAAAGTACAATTTAGATTGTGTCGCCCAATTCACTGCATGCAATTCCTCTAAGAAGCTCTGAAAACATTTAGAACCGGAGAATTTCCAATTACTTTCCTTGTGTGGCCTCAACCATGCATGCATGATCTCTCGCATCCGTTTTCATGGTGACACTTCTTACTTCTTAATTTGCTACATCTGGGCGCTGCCTCCAGCCTCCCATCCTTTTCAAACAGTGCATGGATCGGAACCATGCAAGTGTAGGATCGGATGGCGTCAATCAGAGGGGAGGTGAATGATTGCGCGGAAGCTAAAATCTTATTCTTAAACTTTTTGAAACACCCCAATTCAAACTCAAAATGCTTAGAAATCAGTTTATGCAGTTGGGAGACCAGTATAGTAGTCTGGGCGACCAGTAGAGCACTTGGGCGACCAGTAGAACACTTGGGCGACCAGTTTGGGCACCTAGGCGACCAGTAGGACACTTGGGCGAGCAGTAGAACACTTGAGCGACCAGTTTGGGCACCTGGACGACCAGTAGGACACTTGGGCGAGCAGGTTGGGCACTTGGGCGACCAGTAGGTACTTGGGCGAGCAGGTTGGGCGACCACGCGAACAACCTGGGCGAGCAGACCGATACACGTTCACTAAAACAGGAATTCAGAAGATCCAACCGTTGGATTGATGTGAAAATTTAACTGTAGAAACTAGACTCAATTCTAAAGCTAATAAAAAAAGAATCAGGTCAATCGGATCTATAAATCTAAAGTTATATCCTTCACAAGATGACTGAATCCGGGCAACCACGCGAGCAGTCGGGCGAGCAGGACATCAATCTGGGCGAGCAGTAATTCCCAACGATCTAACTGTTGGATTGATGTGAAATTTTAACTGTATAAACCAAACTCAATTCCAAAGTGAACAAAAAAAGAATCAGGTCAATCGAATCTACGGATCTAAAGTTATGACTTTCGCAAGATGACTAAAACAATTAGCGATCTAACAGCTGGGCGACCAAGCTAGCAATCTGGACGACCACAAATTACCGAAGATCTAACCATTGGATTGATGTGAGATTTTAACTGTAGAAACTAGATTTAATTATGAATCAAACCCAATAAGAATCAATCCAATCAGATCTACGGATCAAAAGATATTACCTTCGCAAGATGATACCTTTGCAAAGAACCGAACTCCGTGATGAACTTCGTGACTGCTGTGATGAACAAAACTTCAAGCGATCGATCAACTATGTCGAAGCCAAGAGCAAATCACAACCGCAAGAAGTAGCTCTCTAGAAGATTGATTTTTATTTCATTGTCTAAAGTACTCCAACACAAAAGTACAAACCCTAAAATCTTGCTCAAGAATAAACAGGGGACACCTCCCCTTATTTATACAAAGCAAACCTAACGAGATAGAATACAACTACACTTCCAACATGGAAAGAGTCTATATACATCTCAACTTGGCCCAACGTGGCCAAAACCAAAACCTTGCACGCATGATCAACCCACCTGCTGCACATATGTGACTAACCAGCCTTCATGTGCATGTTCTCTAGCCCGAACGTCCCGCATGACATCCTCGACCACCAAGACCTCGATTCCTCCCTGAACCTAGTCCCAAACCTCAGTTCCTCCATGAACCTAGTTCCGGTCCCGTCATCGACCACGTTCGCCCTCGAGCAACACCTGCACATGAATAAACACAGAAACCGTGCACGAGTACAAGTCCACGACTTGACTCAAAGTCAATCCATGCAACCACTCACACGAGTGCATTGCATCAAGCAGAATCCATCATGCTATCACCAGCATAATAATCATCTCAACATGGCACATGCACAAGCACCACACATGCTATAATCAAAGTCACTTTATAATGCCAATTTCACCATTAACTAAATTTTCATCACATGATCTCACAATCTCCCCCTTGATGAAAACATTGGCAACACCATTTGGACCTGAACATTGGCATTAACCTCACAAGAAAAGATTTTAAGAAATTTCATTTTAAAACATAAAGCAAAGTGATCAAAAAGCAAAGTGAAAAATCTCCCCTCAAAAGGAAACCAAATTGTGTGTGAACTCCAAAATTTCCTCCTTTTGACAATAAAACATTTCACTTCTCCCCCTGAATGTAAGATTTCTTCTCCCCCTTTGACAATGATTTCAGCAAGAAAAAACAAATGAGTGCGAAGACAAGAACCGATGGGCTTCCTTGATCATATAACCTTATAGATCACATAATAAGCATAATACATGAACTTAATATTATTTAATAAGTTAGGGAGTGACATGCATCTCAACCTCAATTTAATCAACTATAGCCAAGTACTAAGCAAAATCTTGACATAAAACACTAGGCCAAAAAATGAAGCAACTAACAACTCAGGGCAAGCAAGTAGTTTCAACTCCAATCTAGTAGACCAATTTAATCTTGATTCCAGTAAACTGCATGTGGCATGCTTGAAGCATACTTCTTTTATTTTCAATGAATGGCATGCTTGAAGCATACATCTTATCTTTTAGGGAATGGCATGCTTGTAGCATACATCTTATCTTTTAGGGAATGGCATGCTTGAAGCATACATCCTGAAGCTTTTGCTTATTTTGATAATTTTGACAAGCTTCTTGCAGATTTGAGCCCCTTTTTTTTCTTATTCCCTTTTCTTTTATTGTAAACATGCAAAGTGATTAAATGGTCTATGAAAGAGTAAAGCTGAAAATACACATGCTTCATAGCCCGAATTTGTTAAGACGATTCATTATGAAGCCTATAGAAGCAAGATATCACAAGGTATTAGCTATAGACATTCAAACCAAGGAATTCCGCAATGTCACTTTTAGTTCAAGTAAAGCAATTTAGATTATCATATATAAACTCAATTACATAATATATAAAGAAATATGATAAAGTAAGCTCATTAAGTAACAGACTTGGCATAAAACTCCCCCTCAAAACAAGCTCATGGAATGCACAACGCCCAGCTCTCCTCTCAAAAAGGCAAATCGAGAAGCATCAAGTGGTTTTGTGAAAATATTAGCAATTTGCAATTCAGAATCAACAAAATGCAACACAACATCTCCCTTTTTCACATGATCTCGAAGGAAATAATAGCGAATGTCAATATGCTTGGTTTCAGAATGATGCTCAATTCCATGTTCAGAACAGAAAGAAGCAAAAAGATTGTTCTTGAATTCTTATCCATTATCACTCCTAATTACTTTAAGTGCTTCAGGCAATTCCTTGAGCAACCTTAATGCAAACTCTTGAAACAATTCAAAAGCTTCATTTTTGGTAGTCATGAAATATACCCAAGAGTACCTAAAGTAATCATCTACAATCACAAGAACATACCACTTACCTCCTGCATATTTTACTCTTGCTGGTCCCACAGTATCCATGTGTAGAAGCTGACCTGGAGCATTAGTCATAACAGCAGTGATCGGAAAATGTTTAGGTGCAGTCATTTTTCCATGTTGGCAGGGAGAGCAAGTCAAATTACTTGTTTTGTCATACTTTAATTCAGGCAAACATTTGAGCAAATTTGATTTACTAATGCGTGAAAGGTGATCAAAACCAATATGACCAAGTCTACGATGCCAAAAAGTTAGATCTTTTGAAACATGAGATACAAGACATGTCATTTCAGATGTTGGACATGTAAAATCACCTTTAAACAAGCGACCAATGCGAGTGATGTTGCGTACTAGATTTTCAGAAACATCTAATATACGACAAGAATTTTTCTGAAATCTTACCTCAAGATCTTCATCAAGCAACTGAGAAACTGAGAGCAAATTATATTTGAGCTTGCTTACCAAAGCTACATCCTTGAGAATGAAGTTTTCATTGACTCGCACAATTCCTCTTCCAAGAATTCTTCCCTTTGAATTGTCGCCAAAAGTGATGACCTCATCACGAGAACTTTATGTGAGGAGGAGAACCATTTTGAATCACCGGTCATATGTCTTGAACATCCGTAATCTATGAACCATATGTTCTCCTTCCTCTCTTCCACAGTCTACACAAAAGAGAATGTCGATGTCTCGAAGATCAAGTTAGATAAAAGACATTAAGGAATCCAAAGATCGAGACACACGACAGTAGGCACAAAGACGAGTATACTTGTATACAAAATCAGTTTTGCTCTTTCTCGTGTTTCTTGCAACAAAAGGTGTTCGCATCACCTTAGGCACATAATGAGTGGTGAAGCGTGCCTGTCTGAAATTAGACCTAGCCTTAGCTTTTTCTTACTTCTGTTGTTTGGCTAGCCTAAAGCAAAAATCTACTAGATGTCCATCTCTACCACAATGAGTGCAAGTGTACTTAACAGAATGTTTAACTTTAGAAGTAGAAGCAACATTTGCATTCATCACAGTAGAAGATAAAATTCCAGCAGATTTAAAGATAGTTTTCTTAAGCTCATTTGCAATTTCAAACTTTCCACTTTCAAGAACTTTGACAACAGTGGGAACATGTGTTTTATGATGAGCATAAGAATCAAAACCAAAACCTTTGTTATGAGTGCTGACTTTTGATTGATCCAAAATCATGTTTAGGTTTTTCTTTCCTTTAGTGAAACGTTCTAACGATTTTTCCAAGTAATCAACCTTTCTAGACAGAGTTAAACAATTGTTACAGGGAACATCCACTATTCCTTTCTGTTTTCGACAATTTGAGCAAAAGAAAGAACTTCATGAGTAAGCAAGGCATCTGTCATTTGAGAAACTCTAGCATTTGCATATGCAACTTCAATTCCAGTATGGAGCATTTTGAACAAGAAGCTGAATCATGCAGATCAATGGTTGAACAGCTAGCATTTTTCATTTGTTTCTCATTTTTCCTATCTTGCTTTAACAGAGAAGCATGTTCTTTCCTAAGTGAAACAAGCTCATTGAGAATTAAGTCACATGACTTACAGGCATCATCATCAGGAATCAAAGATCTAAGCCTTGCAATTTCAGAATTAGAACTATCAATTTCTAGATCTTTTTCTTTAAGAGCCTTCTTAGATTTTTTAAGTTCAGAAGCTAATTTAACCATAGCATACTCAAGTTCATCATAAGAAGGTCCTACCTCATCAAAATCGAATCCTTGTCACTATCCCTTTTAGCCATAAAGCACATGCCGGTGAAGTCATCATCGAGATCTCCTTCTTGTCCCGTGGCTCATTGTCACTCTCAAAGTCCACATCACTAAGATCACACTCCTCCAAGACATCTAAGACTTTCTTAGCGACTTTTCGAAAATTGGAACGCCTAGGAGTAGTACGTCTTGAGCTGCGTTGTGCTGGTTCTCTTTCTTTCTTCTTTTTCAACTTGGGACAATTTACTTTGATATGCCCGGGAAGACCACACTCAAAGCAGTTGAAAGGCCCTGAAGTAGTGCCTCCACGCCTCCTCATCCTCACATTGTTGAGTGCTTTGACAACACGTGAGAAATGAGCACAAGATCTTCTTCAGGGAGCATCTCAAACTGTTCATCTGAAAAAGAAGCTAATGCAGACAAGGAGACAGAAGATGGTAATCCAGAAGGCGTGCTGGGGTTGGCAACAAGTGCATGTGTAGAGGTTTTATCAGCTCTAGGTGATAAAGAATCCATCTCATAAGTTTTCAACCTAGAATACAGATCATCCATGGTCAACGTATCCAAATCAACAGTTTGATTGATTGCAAGAACAACCATGTGCCATTCAGAGTCGAGATCTCAAAATCTTACTAGCATTCTCCTCTACTGGATTGTTAACTCCAACACCACGCAAATTGCACAAAATTTTCTCAAATCGAGAGTAAAGATAATCAATTGATTCACCTGGTCTCATAACAAAATCAGAAAAGTCCTTTTGGTAAATATTTTTGCGCACTTTCTTAATCTTAGTTGAACTTACATGATAGTCACATAATGTCTTCCAAACTGAATGTGCAGAACGTAAATGAGAAACACGATCAAATTCTTTTTCAGAGATTCCTTGAAAAATCAAGTTTTTAGCTTTAGCATTTAAATCAACGTCTGCTTTATTATCATTAGTGACTATATCAGGAACATCATATGCAGTAGAGACTTTGCGCCAAACATCATTACCTTGAGCTTCAATATAGGATTGCATGCGACTTTTCCAGTAAGAAAATTTTGAATCATTAAGCATAGGAGGACGATTAACATACTTATCTGACGTCATACCTTAACCTCGCTCTGATACCACTTGTAGGATCGGATGCCGTCAATCAGAGGGGGGTGAATGATTGCGCGGAAGCTAAAATCTTTTTCTTAAACTTTTTGAAACACCCCAATTCAAACTCAAATTGCTTGGAAATCAGTTTATGCAGTTGGGAGACCAGTATAGTAGTCTGGGCGACCAGTGGAGCACTTGGGCGACCAGTAGAACACTTGGACGACTAGTTTGGGCACCTGGGCGACCAGTAGGACACTTGGGCGAGCAGGTTGGGCACTTGGGCGACCAATAGGTACTTGGGCGAGCAGGTTGGGCGACCACGCGAACAACCTGGGCGAGCAGACCGATACACGTTCACTAAAATAGGAATTCCAGAAGATCCCACTGTTGGATTGATGTGAAAATTTAACTGTAGAAAGTAGACTCAATTCTAAAGCTAATAAAAAAAGAATCAGGTCAATCGGATTTATGGATCTAAAGTTATATCCTTCGCAAGATGACTGAATCCGGGCAACCACGCGAGCAGTCTGGCGAGCAGGACATCAATTTGGGTGAGCAGTAATTCCCAAAGATCTAACCGTTGGATTGACGTGAAATTTTAAGTGTATAAACTAGACTCAATTTCGAAGTGAACAAAAACAAAGAATCAGGTCAATCGGATCTACGGATCTAAAGTTATGACTTTCGCAAGATGACTAAAACAATTAGCGATCTAACAGTTGGGCGACCAGGCTAGCAATCTGGGCGACCACAAATTACTAAAGATCTAACCATTGGATTGATGTGAGATTTTAACTGTAGAAACTAGATTCAATTACGAATCAAACCCAACAAGAATCAATCTGATCGGATCTACGGATCAAAAGATATTACCTTCGCAAGATGATACCTTTGCAAAGAACCGAACTCCGTGATGAACTTCGTGACTGTTGTGATGAACAAAACTTAAGCGATCGATCAACTCTGTCGAAGCCAAGAGCAAATCACAGCCGCAAGAAGTAGCTCTCTGGAAGATTGATTTTTATTTCATTGTCTAAAGTACTCCAACACAAGAGTACAAACCCTAAAATCTTGCTCAAGAATAAACAGGGGACACCTCCCCTTATTTATACAGAGCAAACCTAACGAGATAGAATACAACTACACTTCCAACATGGAAAGAGTCTGTATACATCTCAACTTGGCCCAACGTGGCCAAAACCAAAACCTTGCACGCATGATCAGCCCACATGCTGCACATACGTGACTAACCAGCCTTCATGTGCATGTTCTCTAGCCCGAACGTCCCGCATGACATCCTCGACCACCAAGACCTCGATTCCTCCCTGAACCTAGTCCCGAACCTCAGTTCCTCCATGAACCTAGTTCCGGTCCCGTCATCGACCACGTTCGCCCTCGAGCAACACCTGCACATGAATAAACACAGAAACCGTGCACGAGCACAAGTCCACAACTTGACTCAAAGTCAATCCATGCAACCACTCACACGAGTGCATTGCATCAAGCAGAATCCATCATGCTATCACCAGCATAATAATCATCTCAACATGGCACATGCACAAGCACTACACATGCTATAATCAAAGTCACTTTACACTGCCAATTTCATCATTCAACCAATTTTCCATCACATGATCTCACAGCAAGCACACGAATTCAAGCCTGACATCTCGGCTGCAAGAAAGGCATGATCTTTCTTAAACTGCCGTATCACAGGAAGTCGGGAAGCAATAAGAACACTTCTCACATGGTAGGCACAGTGAGTAGTATTGCTGATACCTTCCAATCATATGCTGAAACTCTCTAGAGGCTCTAGCAATGTAAGAACTAATTGCTATATTAGGCAGAAAGAAACAAGTCAAAATCATAGTTAACAGCAACGTGGTTCGTTCGAGTTGTGGTTCTATACCTTTTCTTTCAGTTTCCACTACGAACATGAATCCGTACCCTAAACTGATCTGGGTTCGACGAATTCACTTCGCGATTCATGGGTTTATAGCAAACCTGGTAACCATGGTGAAAATGATGCGATCACAACCAATGCAAACACAACGGTGCTACTCCTATGCTTACAGATTGGAGATACATATTTTATAGGCGTTAGATGTAACTGGCATTAACCAGAGACAGGAGCAAGACGATTTAGTTTTCCTCCTTCATTCTTCTCTATATAGTACTATTTCATTCATCTATTAGTGAATCTACTCTGTATTGTCCAAAACTCCATCATAAATTCAAATCCTTGTTGATCTTGCTAGTAAATGAAATCATGATGTACATGTTGCAATGAACAATCCACACATACTAGAAACAATGGTTCGTCTGAGTCACGGTACAAGATTTGGGTTTGTGGTTTGTCCCTTTTTCTCCCAATTTTCACTAAGAGCACAAACCCGTATCCTAAACCGGTTTGAATTCAACGAATCTAGTTCACGATTCACCAGGATTTATAGTGAATCCGGTAACTTTGGAACAATCTACACTGTATTGCTATCTCAACTACCTTTTCATGTCAGCAATCTTAAAGTACAGTACACTGCAACAATTCAATCTATAGTTCTCTACTCGTTTTCACTAACCAGATAACACTTTCATGCCTGCACTGGTCTGAAGTTGAATGACCTTAATGAAGAGAGATTTTTTTGTTGGCATCTTATGGTTGAACACGCCAGAAGTCTGCAAGATCCACAAGCTACCGAAAATCTTTTTCACTGGTTGCACGATAACTATCAATTGGCTCCTGATGTACAAGTTGTAGGCTATAGCATTATCATCGTACTAGTTGTAGAAGCTCATGTTTCATAAGATTTTTCTGTCTACGAATAAAATGAGAGGTAATAACATGTCTAAAATCATGAGCCAAGTTTTAGACTTTGAGTTATGATCTATTGGCTCAATTTTCCTCAATGTTTTAAGGGGTGCAAATAATTGCTCCATTGATCTAGCAGACAAACACAAAGGAGTTTGACTGCGCAAAAAAAAATCTAAAACCAATGTAAATGGTTGACACAATATTCTTATTCAATGGTTGTTCTAATATTATACTACCGTATATAAAGGTTGGAAGTTTTCGGCTCCCTCCGTGCGCCGCGTCATCGTTTGGGCGACGTGGTCGCACGTCCGAAAGTCTTGCCGCTAATGCGTGTGAACAACAAAACACTCGCCTGCAAGGCGCGTCTGGTGGCTCACTGCTCACCACGAGTTCTGCGTGGCTAAATTGCTTGTACAGCTTATATAATTTAACTCTGTCTATTTACACTATCAGTCGTGTAGCGTAGTGGTAAGGGCGCTCACGCCCACACACACGACCTGGGTTCGAGCTGCGCGTGTGTAAGTTCAACCTTCATTAGTTAGGGTTTTGGTGTTAATGACAAATCTAATCTTGGTATTAATGATAAATCTTATATTGAGACTAACTTGTTTATTTAGAATATCTTTGATTAGTCTCACCGCATTGAAAAATGGAAAACCCGAGATATGTATGCGTATTCATTCTAGTATTATTTGCATACTTTGGAATCGAGTTAAAGTATGAATATCCCCGTTATATTAACCATAAAAATGTGCATTATGTTTCTCAATCCATATATTACATGGATGCACATACTTAGGGGGAGTTTGTAGTTTAACTTGAAAGTCTCTTTGTATTGATCAATTCGTTATTGACACATGTAAGGATCAAGACAAAGAAACTAAATCCTTGAGTATATACTTGAATTGCCTAGCTATTAGTATACTCAAGGTAATGAAGGATATACTCCAATATGATCAAAGTAAATATGTGCATATTATATCCAAGTCAATCATACTTATGCACATATACATGTGGGGTGTATTCTAAAGTTGATGACTTAGAGTAATGATCATTTCCATATAGTTTACACATAATGGATCATTACTTCTCATCAACATGAGTATATGAAAACTTGTGTAGTTAATATATACTCATATCAATTTAAATGATAATTTAAATTGAGTTCATTTGTCTTGTTAATTATTAAAGAACATTTCATCATGTATTGATGATGTTCCGTGATTAATGAGGACAAATGAATAGTTCTTAAGTATAATTAAGCATATGTTGCATTATTATACTTAAGACACATATTAATCATTCAAATTGATTTAGGTTGTGCTCAATTGATCTAGAGGCATCCATTATGTGTTAATGGAGTGCAAGAGATGATTGAGACAACCATGCATCTTGGACTAACATGTTTTATGAGTTGTGATTGAGTTAGATCCAAAGATGAATGAGTTGATGAGAACGGGACAAGGACGGCATCATGAGTTGATGGGCGTCAAGAATGGATCCCGAAGAGGAGTCGAGTAGAGGTCCCGGGGGAGTATCAAAGTGATGATCATAAAGACCCCAAAGGGGATTGCTTGCGCGCGGCGGCGAAGGTATAATTAGATAGGCTAAGGACTTTGTAGTCTTTGAGTCTAAGGTTTTAATCGCCGTAACTATTAAGAGGGGTTGTCTCTTTAGCTTGAGCTTCATCATGTGTTGGTGATCTCAATCCGCGTTCACTCAAGCTCAAATCTTATTTGATTTGGTTTTTGCATGAGGGTTAACCATTTGGCATGTGTTGCGGATGGGTTAAACTTATGCTTGATTGCATTTGGTTTTCGCATAATGCTTTGATTTGCATGTGTTGCAAGAAGTGATAAGCTAGTGCGTTGGCTTTTACGTGAAGTTCATTTTTGCATGTGTTGCATTAGTTGAAGCTTCACGTTTCGGTTCGCAAAACAATCTTTATAAAACCTTGGCGTTGCTTGGAGCTAAGTTTTGCATGTGTTGCAAAAGGAGAGAGCTCAAGCATGATTTCGTGTTTGTGTGTTTGTATGGAGCTAGAGGCTTGCATGTGTTGCGAGTAAAGAGCTCATACGGTTGACTTGGTTTAGTTGAAGTTTGGTTTTGGTGTTGCATTGAACTAGAAAATTGCATGTGTTGCAATTAGAGAGTTCATGCACCGTGATTTGTGTTGCTTGGAGCTAGACTTTTGCATGTGTTGCAAAGAGTAGTGCTCAAGCATGAAATGGGTTTAATGTGTTATTTGCAAGTTCGTTGTGCGAATAAACTGAAGTTTATGAGTCCGGAATTCCGAGAGCATGTGAATGGGGCTTGCAACGGGTGTTGGCAAGTTGACCGGGTCTTGTGTTGACCTTCACTTGGCTAGGGGGATTAATCTCATAAACTCGAGTTTGATTTGCTTAATACGTTTTGCAAATAGATTTGGAGTTGGTTGCAAAATGTGTTTTTGCAATTTGGTTTAAATTATTTGAGCATGAGCTAATTTGGTGCAAATGTGTTTTGCACGTGTGTATGATCATGTGTTGATCACTTGTTGGCTCAAGGAATGGGTTTTCGGTTTGTCGGAGAAGAAATCGCGAAAAACCGGAGCCGGGTCTGCCAGGGGCGGTGTGACCGGCCCCTGGGCGGTCTGACCGGCCCCATGGGCGGTTGGACCGGGCCCTGGGCGGTCGGACCGCCCCCCCTCTCCGGCTTGATTTTTCCAGAGCGCGTGTTTTCGGTGCTTGTGGGCGGTGAGACCGGCCCTAGGGCGGTGCGACCGGCCGTGCAACGGTCGAAAATCCGACCGTTGCCCTGTGAGGGCCGGTCGGACCAGGAGTGGTCCGGTTGGACCGCATTTTCCTGAGTTTCGCCCATTTTGCCCCCAAACGGGTAGTTTTCTTTGTGGGGGCTATAAATACCCCCTTGGGGGGGCTTGGGCAGTGGTTGGTGCTGTGTTTGAGTATTTGGGAGAGGTGTTGCATGTGTTGCACACTCTAAATTGATTCTTGAGCTCAAGAGTGGACTAATTGCATGTGTTGCAATTAGGAGTGGTTTGAGTGAGCTCTTGTGCATGTGTTGCACTTGAGTGAGGTCCTTGTGCATGTGTTGCACTTGGTGATCACCGAGGAGCGCATTTGTTGTGCCCGGTGAGGTTCAAGCGGAGGAGCGGCTTGTTGCTCTTGGAGGTTGCCGACTCCTAGACGGCGTAGGCGTCGTGCGCGGGAGCTCTCGAGGTGTGAAGCCCCGCGAAGTTTGTGAAGGTTCGGGTTGAGCCTCGTGCGGCGTGAAAACCACGACTAGTGGAAAGAGGCGGTGCTCGGCGGGAGCCGGTCCGAGTGTGGGCTTGCCTCAACGTGGACTAGGGAGACGGCAAGTCTCCGAACACCACGGAAAAACATCGGTTGTCCTTGTCTCTTTACTTTCAAGTATTTACCTTGTGCATATTATTGATTGCTTGAATGTATTAGAATTGCTTAGTATTAATTGATTGTTCAATTTAGCAATTCTAGTGTAGAGACTTAATTTAGATAGTGCACTAGTGAGCCTAGTTGATTTAGGCTTTAAATTGTCAAAACCTATTTATCGCTTCCGCATATATCTTTGATTAGGTTTTGACTTAGGGGTGTATTAGAGCGAATCTGTTAGAGAGCGATTAATTTTGTAAAACGCCTATTCACCCCCCCTCTAGGCGCATCCTCGACCCTACAAGTGGTATCAGAGCCACGGTCACTCTTATTTTAGGCTTAACCGTCTAGAGAGTAAAAAGGATGGCAAATAGAGGTTTAGTGCACTCCACCGATTCATATATATTTGATGGCTCTAATTATGCTTCATGGAAAATATTTATGATTAGTCATTTTAAATCCATGAGCCCACAAATATGGTGGATCGTAGATGTCGGCTTTTCTTCTCCACTAAATGATATTGCTCCAACTAAAGGAGAGGAGAAATGCCTACATCTCGACGCTCAAGCAACTAACGTTTTATTTAGCGTTGTGAGCGTAGATATATTCAATCTCATTTGCAACCTCTCAAGCGCTCATGCAATGTGGATCAAACTTCAAGACTTATTTGAATCATCCACATCGATTGAGGATCGCAATGAGGAAGAAGTGTCGGTTGACGATTCAACTTCAACATCAAGCGATGAACCGACATCTCCTTCAACCTCAACCTCCGCCTCAAGCGACGACGAATATTCACTCCCATCGCGAATTCGTTGCTTCATGGCAAAAGGTAAAATTGAGGTATGTAATGATGAAAATGAAGATGAGCCCTCTTATGATGAATTAATGAATATGTTAGAGGAGCTCAATGAATTTCTTGGAAAGGAGAAAAGAAATATAAAATTTTGAAGTTAGAACATGAATCACTTCAAAATGATTATGATGTTCTAAAGGAAAATCATGAGAAACTCCTTTTCAAGGAATTTAGTAAAGCTAGTGTGGATATCGCCACTCAATGCAATTTAGTTGATGAATTGCCTCACTCAATTCCTATCACAAACAATTCATCTAATAAATACATATCCACCACTAGCGATGATATACCTTGTTGCTCTAATTCAATTGCTAGTACTTCCTCTATGCTTGTTGAGACTAACCTTGTAGAGGAAAATAATGAGCTCAAGGCTCAAGTCATTAAGTTGGAAAATGACTTGAAAAGGTGCGTTAAAGGAAAAGCCCTCCTCGACGAAATCTTGAGCAAGCCAAGGGCGCCTCAAGACAAGCGAGGACTCGGCTACAACTCCAAGAGGGAGAATAGCAAGACGAGGCACAACGCAAGACACTCGAAGACCATCAAGTGCTTCGCTTGCAACAAGAAGGGCCACCTCGCCTCCGTGTGCCCTAATCAAGTGGATAATAAGGCCACAACATCAACAATGAGGCAAACCGGCAAGGAGCAAGTCAAATTGGTCAAGAGAGGGCCAAATAGCGTGACGTGCTTCAATTGCCGAGAAAAGGGGCATTTCGGTAAGGATTGTCCCAAAGGTATCACTCCTAAGCCTATTCTTGTAAATGATAATTATTTGCTTAGGAAAGACAAGAATGGCAATGTGTTTGCCAAACTTGTCAAATCCCCTATGCCGGCTAAGAATGATAATATTCATTTGCATAGGAAGAGTAATTCTAGAAATGTGTTTGCTCAAAATGCTAGATTTCCTAAGACTATGAAAAATTATGAAAATCATGTGCTTAGAAAAAATAATTATCGCAAAACATTTGCTAGAAATGCTAGATCCTCTAAGCCGATGCATAATTTTAATTATCATATGCTTAGAAGAGATCAAACTAGAAATGGTTTTGCAAAATATCATTGCCCTCCTAAGTCCTTTCACTTAAATCCAAATACGTTGCTTAGGAGGAATAATAATAATCGCAAAACTATTCCTAGTCATGTTAGTCAATTCAATAATGTTAAAATTAGGACCATTTGGGTTCCTAAATCCATTGTGACTAACATTGTCGGACCCAACAAGGATTGGGTACCAAAAACCGTCTAAAAGATTTTTAGGTGATATGAGATGGATTGGACGCTTGCCACTCAAGAGGAGAAGGATTATATTGATCTACAAGTGGTGTCAAGCATGAAGATAATCAAGTCCATCATGAGCCAATGCCATCTCGGTAACAAGTATTTAAATTGATTCTTATAGCCTTGTGTAGGTTATAATGAAATATTAATGAATATCAATTTAGATTACTTGTTATGGCCACTTGCTCTCGCCTCTCATCTATTCTCTTAATTGCAAATCTTGAGCAAGTTTAGAAAGTGGCACATTTAGGGGGAGTGTTAATTCATATTCATGTGTATCACATCCCTACGTGTGCCCATATTAATATAAGTGCATTATATATAATTTCAAAATCAAACCATTTAGCCAAAACTCAAAATTTGTATACTCTATTACTAATCTTGTGAAAAACTAGTTTAAAATGTATACAAATGCTTTCAAAAATGTTTTTCAAAAGTTTTGGCTTCACAAAATCTATTTTAAAAGGAAAATGAGTTTTAACGTCAAAAACTAGTTACTAGTATCTTGATTTTGATTTAAACTTATAATTTTCATATAAGTAAAAATAAAAAGATTTTGAAAATAATTCCAAAACAAAAATCCTAGAGTTGGTCATTCTTAACAATTTTTGTGTTCAAAAGTTTTTCAAAAGACCAACCTAGCAAAAGTTATTGGATTTTGAAACTCGCCGAAAAACTATACTTGACCCATAATGGTCATATTATTGCACTTAGTGAGTTTCTCCATTTGGATCAATTCTTGTGTAGAATTTTGATTCAAAATGGTATTCTAGACTCATACACAAAATTCAAATCCATATATCTTACCCTATGCTTCATTTGAATCTTTGTGTTGTTGATTTTGACTTGATTTCTATTTGCTTCTTCAAAAAGGACTATTTAGGTCAAAAGTCAAAAATCATATTTAAAAGGCCAAAATTTACGAAAAGCTTTGAAAAAGTATTCTACTATGTATTTCAAATGTTTTACAAGTTTTCAAAATGAAAATTCTATGTTGAAATCTAATTTGGCTCAAAAACGAATTGATTTAATCCAAAATGGCCTATTTAGGCATATAGCTCAAATGTTGGCATTCAAGTTGGATTTCATTATAAATCTTGGCAAGAAACATTCTTGATACACCAATCTAAGCCATGAAAATTGAAATTGCATGAAATCCAAATTGAATTGCATTTTGAGGCTTTTCGTGAAAATCAATTTCCTTTTATTCCTCAAAGCGCAAATTGCCATTACTTTCAAAATAAAATTGATTTTGAGAAAATTCTTTTTGCAAAACCTTCTAATTAGTCCAAAGTTCATCTCTGCAAAATTTCAATTTTTTTGGACGTCATTTGAATCATTTTTGACAAAATTTGCAAAAAAAATCGGGTTTTCAGCCTGTCAGGTGCGGTTGGACCGCCCTGAGTGCGGTTGGACCGGCCCATGGGGCGGTCGGACCGGCCCCCAATCGGTCGGACCGGCCATGGCAGGGTCAGCTCTGATTTTTCAGATTTTTCTCGACTTTGTTTTTGGGATATCTTTTGATTGGTAATTACTTTTTCAAAAATTCTTTTTGTAAAAGTTTCTTATGATCCCAAAGTTTATTTGTGCAAAATTTGAAAAATTTCTAAAATCTATTTGACCATGTTTTCAAGTGGTATCAGTTAAGAACACTTTAATTGATTTAAAGGGTGATATTCACTTGATCTTTTGAAAAGACAAAACTTGTGCAATTCAAATGCAAATAACTCCATGATTCATTCATTGAATATCTTGGGGAGTTTATTTATATCAAGTTTTGGGCATGTTATTGCTTCCAAGTGAAATCATATCTTTATTTTGCTCCGATACTAAATCTTTGAGATTTTATTGATTCTTCTTGAGCTTTGCCTTTAATTTGCTCTGATACTAAATCTTTTGGATTTTATTGATCTTTCTTGAGCTTTCAATACCCGTAAGTATATTGTTTTAATTATATTGCTCTGATACCCATCGATGTTATCGATTATTCCTTCAAGTGGTATCAAATCGAGCTTTTATTCATTTCATATGCTTACAAAGTGGTATCATTGAGTTTCTCTCTTCTCCAAGTGGTATCATGGTTCTTATTGATCATTTCTTCTAATGATATCCTTAACTATGTGGATTCCTTTTTAAAGTGGTATCATTGGATTTCAATTATTTCCTACAAGTGGTATTTCATTACCTCTTTGTAGCATTATTGCGATACCCACATTCTTGATTAAGATTTTTCCTCTCAAGCTAAATTTGTAAGTTCAACCGCTTAAGAATTTTTTGTGTGAGATTCTTTATGTGTTGAAATACATTAAAGAGGAAAATCTCTTGTTGAGCATTATTATTCAATCAAATTTGAAAATGCTCAATTCCTTTTGGATTTTCAAGCAAACCCTTGAGATTAGTTTTACAAGTGGTATCTATTGTCTCAAGTGGTATTTATTTCCTTTTGGGTTCCTCGTTTAACCCTATTAGGCAAATTCAAGTGGTATTTATTTCCTTTTGGGTTCCTCGTTTAACCCTATTAGGCAAATTGTTGGATTCTTCAAAAGAATCATATTACAAATTTGCAAAGCCTAATAAAATGAGGAGTGAGTTATTTGAAAAAAAAAAGGGTATCACACGGGTCATTTGTTTTGAATACCCTTCATTCGTTCTTCGTGCATATCTTTACAAGTGGTATCCCTCAAACCCTTACCTTGCTTTTCATGTTTGTTTCTTATTTACAAGTGGTATCCATATTTTAATGCTAATTTTAAAATGGGTTTCTTTACAAGTGGTATCCATATTTGCAAAATGCTTATTTCTTTTAAAGTGGTATCCAAAATCCCGAATATGGTCTCTTTTCGAGTTTTCTTCTTTTGGTATCAGGCCATATTTCAAATGAAAACTTGTTTTATTCCTTGTATATCCTTTTCATTTGGGATTTCATTGCTTATCTTTTTTATTTGGTATCTAAAATCTAATTCATTGCCAAGGTCATTAGTATCCTTTTAAATTCTTGTATGACCTTCATTAGATATGACCCCTGAAAGAAATTATTAAATGCCCAAAAGGGGAGAATGATTAAAGTAAAAAGGGGGAGAATAATTAAATAAAAGGGGAGAATGTTTTTCCAAGTTAAATGCCAAAAGGGGGAGATAATGATAAATCTTATTAATGATATATGTTTGCCAAAAAGAGGGAGAATGTTTGTCAAGTAAATCCTATTGTTTTTCCATTTTTGGTGTTTAATGCCAAAAGGGGGAGAATTAGGAAGCTTAATGTCATTTGGTTTAAAAAGTAAGCTTAATATGATTAAGGGGGAGAATTAATTGTCATATGCATTCTAAATTGTCAATGCTTATATTGTTTAAAATATGCATATGCATATGTGTTCAAATAGTTTAAATTCTCTCATTATATTAGTTTTAATCCAAATGTGCTTATTAAGCTTGGGTTTGTCATTAATCACCAAAAAGGGGGAGATTGTAAGTTCAACCTTCATTAGTTAGGGTTTTGGTGTTAATGACAAATCTAATCTTGGTATTAATGACAAATCTTATATTGAGACTAACTTGTTTATTTAGAATATCTTTGATTAGTCTCACCGCATTGAAAAATGGAAAACCCGAGGTATGTATGCGTATTCATTCTAGTATTATTTGCATACTTTGGAATCGAGTTAAAGTATGAATATCCCCGTTATATTAACCATAAAAATGTGCATTATGTTTCTCAATCCATATATTACATGGATGCACATACTTAGGGGGAGTTTGTAGTTTAACTTGAAAGTCTCTTTGTATTGATCAATTCGTTATTGACACATGTAAGGATCAAGACAAAGAAACTAAATCCTTGAGTATATACTTGAATTGCCTAGCTATTAGTATACTCATGGTAATGAAGGATATACTCCAATATGATCAAAGTAAATATGTGCATATTATATCCAAGTCAATCATACTTATGCACATATACATGTGGGGTGTATTCTAAAGTTGATGACTTAGAGTAATGATCATTTCCATATAGTTTACACATAATGGATCATTACTTCTCATCAACATGAGTATATGAAAACTTGTGTAGTTAATATATACTCATATCAATTTAAATGATAATTTAAATTGAGTTCATTTGTCTTGTTAATTATTAAAGAACATTTCATCATGTGTTGATGATGTTCCGTGATTAATGAGGACAAATGAATAGTTCTTAAGTATAATTAAGCATGTGTTGCATTATTATACTTAAGACACATATTAATCATTCAAATTGATTTAGGTTGTGCTCAATTGATCTAGAGGCATCCATTATGTGTTAATGGAGTGCAAGAGATGATTGAGACAACCATGCATCTTGGACTAACATGTTTTATGAGTTGTGATTGAGTTAGGTCCAAAGATGAATGAGTTGATGAGAACGGGACAAGGACGGCATCATGAGTTGATGGGCGTCAAGAATGGATCCCGAAGAGGAGTCGAGTAGAGGTCCCGGGGGAGTATCAAAGTGATGATCATAAAGACCCCAAAGGGGATTGCTTGCGCGCGGCGGCGAAGGTATAATTAGATAGGCTAAGGACTTTGTAGTCTTTGAGTCTAAGGTTTTAATCGCCGTAACTATTAAGAGGGGTTGTCTCTTTAGCTTGAGCTTCATCATGTGTTGGTGATCTCAATCCGCGTTCACTCAAGCTCAAATCTTATTTGATTTGGTTTTTGCATGAGGGTTAACCATTTGGCATGTGTTGCGGATGGGTTAAACTTATGCTTGATTGCATTTGGTTTTCGCATAATGCTTTGATTTGCATGTGTTGCTAGAAGTGATAAGCTAGTGCGTTGGCTTTTGTGTGAATTTCATTTTTGCATGTGTTGCATTAGTTGAAGCTTCACGTTTCGGTTCGCAAAACAATCTTTATAAAACCTTGGCGTTGCTTGGAGCTAAGTTTTGCATGTGTTGCAAAAGGAGAGAGCTCAAGCATGATTTCGTGTTTGTGTGTTTGTATGGAGCTAGAGGCTTGCATGTGTTGCGAGTAAAGAGCTCATACGGTTGACTTGGTTTAGTTGAAGTTTGGTTTTGGTGTTGCATTGAACTAGAGAATTGCATGTGTTGCAATTAGAGAGTTCATGCACCGTGATTTGTGTTGCTTGGAGCTAGACTTTTGCATGTGTTGCAAAGAGTAGTGCTCAAGCATGAAATGGGTTTAATGTGTTATTTGCAAGTTCACAGCGAATAAACCTGAAGTTTATGAGTCCGAATTCGAGAGCATGTGAATGGGGCTTGCAACGGTGTTGGCAAGTTGACCGGGTTTTGTGTTGACCTTCACGTGGCTAGGGGGATTAATCTCATAAACTCGAGTTTGATTTGCTTAATACGTTTTGCAAATAGATTTGGAGTTGGTTGCAAAATGTGTTTTTGTAATTTGGTTTAAATTCTTTGAGCATGAGCTAATTTGGTGCAAATGTGTTTTGCACGTGTGTATGATCATGTGTTGATCACTTGTTGGCTCAAGGAATGGGTTTTCGGTTTGTCGGAGAAGAAATCGCGAAAAGGAGCTGGTCTGCCAGGCGGTGTGATCGCCCATGGGCGTCTGGACCGGCCCCATGGGGCTGGATTGGGCCAAGACCTGGGCGGTCGGACCGCCCTGGCCCGGCTTGATTTTTCCAGAGAGCGTGTTTCGGTGCTTGTGGGCGGTCTGGCCAAGCCCGGCAAGATGCGACTGCCCTAGGGCGGTGCGACTGGCCGTAAAATAAAATCCGACTGCTGTTGCCTGTGAGGGGCGGTCGGATCGGGATCGTCCGGTTGGACCGCATTTTCCTGAGTTTCGCCCATTTTGCCCCCAAACGGGTAGTTTTCTTTGTGGGGGCTATAAATACCCCCTTGGGGGGGCTTGGGCAGTGGTTGGTGCTGTGTTTGAGTATTTGGGAGAGGTGTTGCATGTGTTGCACACTCTAAATTGATTCTTGAGCTCAAGAGTGGACTAATTGCATGTGTTGCAATTAGGAGTGGTTTGAGTGAGCTCTTGTGCATGTGTTGCACTTGAGTGAGGTCCTTGTGCATGTGTTGCACTTGGTGATCACCGAGGGCGCATTTGTTGTGCCCGGTGAGGTTCAAGCGGAGGAGCGGCTTGTTGCTCTTGGAGGTTGCCGACTCCTAGACGGCGTAGGCGTCGTGCGCGGGAGCTCTCGAGGTGTGAGAAGCCCCGGCGAAGTTTGTGAAGGTTCGGGTTGAGCCTACGCTGGCGTGTGAAAACCACGACTAGTGGAAAGAGGCGGGTGCTCGGAGGGAGCCGGTCCGAGTGTGGGCTTGCCTCAACGTGGACTAGGGGAGACCGGCAAGTCTCCGAACACCACGGAAAAATATCGGTTGTCCCTTGTCTCTTTACTTTCAAGTATTTACCTTGTGCATATTATTGATTGCTTGAATGTATTAGAATTGCTTAGTATTAATTGATTGTTCAATTTAGCAATTCTAGTGTAGAGACTTAATTTAGATAGTGCACTAGTGAGCTTAGTTGATTTAGGCTTTAAATTGTCAAAACCTATTTATCGCTTCCGCATATATCTTTGATTAGGTTTTGACTTAGGGGTGTATTAGAGCGAATCTGTTAGAGAGCGATTAATTTTGTAAAACGCCTATTCACCCCCCCTCTAGGCGCATCCTCGACCCTACAGCGTGCGTCGCCCTGCACGTTTTTTCCCGAATGACGCGTGGCGCGGCCGCCGAAGACGCGGATTCGAGTCTCACTGGCTGGTTTTTTTTTGCTCCTCCCTCCCCATGCCTTCCTTGCGCCGCCGTCGCCGCTCCCGGTCGCCTCGCGCGCTGCCCCCCATCTCCCTGGCCTTCCTCCCGCTAGGGCAGTGGATGCGCCCATCGGCGCACCTCTCACGCGCCCTTTGCCTCCTGGCCTTCCTCCCGCTGCTCCTCTTCTTCGCCGCTGCCTTGCCTTGGTGTCGGGAATCGACTGCTCTGGTTGGTCAGTGCTCTTGTCCCATTCATCTTCCTTCTCCTCTTTAGATACCGTAGAAAAATGGTGCAATATTGGCGCTTTGTCATGGCCAATTCATGCATTCTTGCCGCTCGTGCGCTCTTTTTTTTGGGGATTCATGCGTTTGGGTGAGATCTGTGTCGCCATTGGTAGTTTTGTCTGTTGCCGCTGCCATTTGCTCATTCTCCTGAAATGGAGTGCTAGGAAGTTTTGGAGATATTTGAAACAGCTTACCGTGAGGTGAATTTTACGGGAAGGTTGAGGTTTGTGTGAGTTATGATTTGGATTGGGAGGTGTTCCTTGGATTGGTGCGACAAGCCTTAGCTCAAAATGGTTGGCATTTTCTGATTGTGTTGTAAGTAGAACCGCTAAATGTATTAGATGGGGATTTGTTTCTCGAGTGTCAAATATTGAAAGAAGAAGAAAGCACGAATCAATTTTGTGAAGGAAAGGCTGATTCTAAATTTTCTGGAACCTTGTTCCTGCGATGTTCTCAAGGATCAACATCACAAGGATCAAATCATAACTGGTGTGATTGAAGAAGAGAAGGGAGAAGGGCCTCAGATTTTTTTTGTTGTCTCTTAACTATGGTGATATGGCTGGCTTTTCAAATCTTTGTTTGCTTTAGCATGGTTGGAAATTTATGCATTCGTTAGTTGTACCAATTTCCACAAAATTCGTTGAAGGACCAAATCAACTTCAAATTCAGACTGTTATTTCTATCTGTCGTAAGGAGGCTGTATTTGTTCGATGATATGCCAGAATGAACATTTTTGTCATTAGTACCGTGATAAAGTATGACTTAATACTGAACTTAGGATTTTATTTATTTCAGAGTCTAGAAAATTTCTCACTTGGGTTGTGCTGATGATATACAGTAATAACATGGTAGTGTTAAGCTGCTCTATTCATAATCTATTTGTAATTATTGTATTCATTTCGTACCTTTTTTACACTTTTGCACTAACATGAACCTATTTATTTGTAGGTATGGTGGGCGTGGAGCTCTATGAGTTGATTGACCCGTTGGTAGATGAGGCTCACTAGAGCCGTTTAGCGACCTTGCCCTGACAGGATGGGAGGCGGCGTTTGAACTTAGTGCCCTACACTTGCACACCCCTATGAGGGCATGGCGTATCGATGGATCCCGAGGTTAGTTCAATTTCATCGCAATGTTGTACCAATGTCTTGGACATGCGCCGCAATCATAATTGTCATTTTAGTTCGCAGGTTGAGAGTGGCTGGCCTACTCCCTGTAGCTTGGAAGGTGGAGGCGACTAGCGTAGATGCGCAGGATCGACAGGGTGCCTCCAAGAGGTTCCCCTACGACAGGAGCTTGCTGAGTGCTCTAGTGGACCGTTGGCGACCTAAGACCCACACTTTCCACCTACCGTGCGGTGAGATGGCTCCGACACTAGAGGACGCAAGTTATCTCATGGGTCTACCCTACTCGGGGGATGTGGTGGTTCCTAGAAACGTCGACCTAGAGTGGCAGATGGATATCCTCCACCGGTTCGAGGGCGTGCTACCCCAGGAGGTAGGGCACACGCCTTTCACGTTTGCACATGGTCCGACCCAGCAGTGGCTTGTGCAATTCTATGTAAGTGTGATTTCTCCTTTTGGTATGTGATTTTCATTGTAGTTAACAAACTAACCATTACTTTCTATAGCCCGAGAGGATGGTAGACAGAGCTAGGGAGCACGCTGTCGCCTGACACTTCGAGGCATACCTTTTGTGGCTATTCGAGTGGGTCCTGTTCTGCTCATTGCACAGGGACAGTGTCGACAGGCACATGATCCAGTTTGAGAGGATGATTGCTGACGCTAAGTTGGAAGAGATCCCGTAGCTAGCTTGGGGACCTGCGGTACTGGCCCTGACGTATTAGGCCCTATGCGATGGGTGTCGTACGTGGCAGACTCGTCGACTCTCACCGGGTGCCCTTTGCTACTACGATTGTGGTTGTTCGAGAGGTTCCAGATTGGACGACCACAGATGGACCTATCCCCTTACGGCATAGGCTTCAATGGGGCCCCTTGGGATGAGGTTGATCGTCCGACAATGGGGGCATTATGGTGTCGCCGATGGGTCAGTAAATCAATCTTAGCTGTTGTTTTTTTTTTACATGTGTTAACTAATGTTTGCCTTTGTTGCCTTTTTTGCAGCCGACATTCACCCCAATTACGTCACACGCTTCGTATCCTGAGTACGTAGCGATGTTCGACCAGCTCATAGATGATCGTGTCATATGGCACCCCTACGTTCCCAAGCTCATCGAGGCATGCGCACCGTACGGCCTCTCGCTCCAGTGTACTACTGACACCGCATGCTGGTTGACGCGACGTCACCTAGTGTTCGACGTGTTCGTCGAGACGTATGCCATGCATCGCGTCATGAGGCAGTTCGGTCTATGGCAGGCCTTCCCAGTACCCACTAGCGACATCATCCCGGTGGCCATGCACTGTTTCGTATTTCTACATTTTTTCTACTGGCATCAGTCTTTATGATCTCGGTGGCTTGAGAAGTTACGTTGCGCTTCCGTATTTGTAGGCACACATGGAAGGGCTTTATCAACACGTAGAGTTGGGCAGCACGCATGGTACCTCATGCTCAGCAGTGGGTGCAGGCTCTTACGGACGTGATCGACGAGGCTACCCCCTACCACCATGGCATGTACAATGCGTACATCCAGTGGTGTAGCCCACGCACACGCGTTCGAGTTGTGTGTGTCGTGGAGTCACCTCCCAGGCACCATCCCTCTACTGCGAACACATACCCCACGTAGCCAGACTCTGCCTTTCACCACGCAGTACGTGCTTCTTTCCATTTGTCATGCAATGTAACATCTTCAAAATTGTGCCCACTAACTAGCCTCCTAACGTTTGCGCAAAGCGACCTTGCTAGGTAGGCAAACGAGGCGACGTCCATCCTGATAGAGGCAGTCGGTGCCACCCAGCGGATAGGGGTCACACTGGATGATCTCCGAGGGGCGTTGCACCATATTTGGGATTTGACCTCCCGCGTCATTCTTCTTACGTCGTGCAGCTGACTTAGGGTGGAAGACGTGGTACAAGTCCCCCGTCGATCGTCCACTATACAGGGTCGACACACATCCCACAAGCAAACTGCCCCTCCTCCAGACGTGGCAGGGGCCCCAGCTGGTACCATTCGCCAACACTCGTCCTCATGACCACAGGTACATCACGTGGTCTACTTTTATATAGTATGTTTTCATATTACGTGATGTTCTAATATGAAAATTTTGTCAACAGTGACCTATCCAGCACTTGGCTAGAGTGTGAGCAACTCCGGTGACTTCGCTACGCTCAACAACGACGACTTGGACTAGAACAAAGATCCTTACCAGCAGTCCATGGGTGTAGTCCTTGGTCCGTCATCGCAGCCGATCTTTGCCCTACCTCGACTCACCATCACGAAGCCACTTTCGACAAAGACTCAGACGGCCTGCTAGGAGTACTTGCGAACAGGCCCCTGACCAGCTCACATACTCATCCGGACCTATGCAGCGCCGTAGGAGGCCTGGGACCACACAAGGAGTCGCAACCACAGGGGCGCCAGCTAGCTTATATCTTTCACACAAGATGTACCACATAAAATATCGTGTTTTACTTTTTTAGCTTATGTAACATTCAAATATGTTATTTTGTTATATTAAGTTTTGAGCTATTAATATATTATCTTTTGCTTTCGTAATGCCATCAGCTATCAGATTGATTGGACAACACACACATTAGCTTTGTCAGTGCGATGTGACAACACGCTGCTAGTGGCTTTCTCATATTGATTCGACAACACTTTGCACATCACAAAGTAAAACACTGTCTATCTCATACTGACGGACAACACTGTTTATCTTGGAGCGAAATAACAACACCCTGCAACCCACCGCTTTTTAGACCGCAACGACAATATCCTCTAACAGTAAATTCTCGTGAACGCCTGATATGAGTAGTGTAGCTCTTCATTACACGTTAAAGGTTATGCGTAATGGTAAGAATGATCCGTTCAAGAAAGAGAATCTAAGTAAAGTGGTGTTCAAATTACAAGAGTAGCGTCTGACATTATCGAGGTATAAGGTAACAACCTCTGACTTGAACCTTATGACCTCCAGCGACCTCAAGGCGCACTTGCAAGGATAGCATCAAAGCTATTTTAGGTGTGCGAACTAGTCAACCTCCCTTCTGTTACAAATTTCTCTACAAGATTTTATAGGGTAATAATGTTGCCTGATTAGTATGAACAACATAATAAGGTTAGTTATTTCCTATTTGTCACCGTACTAATCTTTTTAGCATTATCCATAAGTTCTCTAATTCGTATACTCGTCTTATGAGTTAGTCATTTCTGAAGGATAAAGAGTTGCTGAATAAAGATATCCCAAAATTCCAAATGATGTACATACTCTTCGGCGGCGGTGTGATGCTTGGTTCACGCAGAAGACGCAGAGGAGGATCAAACTAAAAAGGTAGATGTCCACCCAGTACTGTTGTAGCAGAAAGTTTAATAGGACGTTCAACCACCACGAAAGGAGAGCTTACTCCTAACTATATAAACGATGATGATAATGACGATTTCATATCACCTAGACCTCGATGTTCAAGCACTATCACAATATGCCATTCAAACACTACTACAATAAACTGTTCAAGCAATAATGTAAAACAACGTTCAACTAACACTGAAGGAGGGCTAACTCGTAACCATGTAAATGACGATGATGATGACGATTGCATACTGCCTAGGCCACGAACCATGCATCCTCAATGTTCTCTGAATCCCAACGATGATATTATATTAAACCCTATCAGGTATCCGAACAACCTTATGAGGAACCAATAGATAACTATCATAATTTTTATATAGCGACCTATTTCAACAATTATGGCCATAGAATATATAGTTTTGTGACTTAATCCTTCACGAGAGGCATGTACCTATATTATATCCCAGTTTTATAAATTCTGTATGTATCTTAAGTGTAATTCACATGCTATGCTATTGTAGTTAGGCTTTATTAAATGTTTTACTATGATTTATTATCAAATTTGTCACATCGAAAGAGAATAACGAACAATAGAATTCGAATTTTTTTTGTTAAACAAAAGTAACTGACAGATAATTTTGTAAAATATTATATGAATTACCACTGAAAAATATGAGTTTTTTTTTATTTATTAAACCCGTTTTGAAGTCTACAATTCTAGCAATTGACGACAGAGGAGATTCACGTGTCTATCACGTACCATGGCGACAGGCTCAAAGAGGAGCCATGGTGATAGGTTCTCTATCAACATTTAAAATAGTGTCAGTCACCATTTCATTTAACGACAAAATCTATCGCCAATAAAAACAGCGATAAATGTGTACTTCCATAATTTTCCTTTTCGACATATTTTTTTTGTAAATTTCAATTAAAACAATATTATTTACGAAAATTCGAGGCTTACTCATTCTATTTAGGGTTAGTAGGCAAATCAAAAACAAAAACTATCACCCTTTCTCGGGCTTCTCGAAAATTGAACCCTTCCACCAGCGAGGAAGAATGAAGAGAATGGATGTAGCATACTACACCTAATAGGATGCTACCCTATTGGACGTAGTTTGGGCAAAAGGGTTATCTGCCTTAGCCTACGATAAACTAATATCAGAGTAGAAAAACATAGCTAAAAACCAAAAACATCTAGCCCAGCAATACATGAAACGCGACATCTATCACCAGAGGCAGAGATCAACACGAAAATGAGATTACCAGAGCTAGACAGCGCTACCAGTATGCCTAACAGCAGTTGCCATGCCATCTTGCCGGGAAACAAACAATACAAAAAAAAAATAAACACCTCCTGGATTTCAAATAGGGTAATGCGACGCAGTGCAGGCTGTGATCAATGATTTGACAAAGTGAGCTAGTAGTATTTAGATAAGGACACAAGGCGACAGACGACCAGCCAAAATTTTCACTCAGCCAGGCAGTCTACAGTCTGCTCTAGGCCTTCCTGGCCGCAATCTGAGACTCAGGCTGCAGAAGAAAAGATCAACACATCAGAAGGAATCACAACAGCGTTGACCACAAAGTGCGTCACTAACATAGTGAGTCCATCAGGTATAAGTGATCAGTGTACAACATACCTCTTTCTTCACCGGCTCTTCCTTCTCCGACAGGATCAGCTCAATGTGACATGGGGAGGACATGTAAGCTGCAACAGGTAATAAGATCTTGTCATGAGACATCAAGGCATACTGAAATACCATAAAGTGAGAACAAATGTCAGTATTTTGAGAAACTTACGGTTGATGCGGCCATGAGCACGGTAGGTCCGGCGCCGCTGCTTCTGGGCCTGGTTCACTTGAATGTGTGCCACGTATAGAGTATCAACATCCAGACCTTTCACCTGCAGTGCCGAAATTAAAGATGTTAAACTCACACAATAATGATGGCCTCACATAATAATGGCATGATACGAAAAGTTTTGGCAAGTCACAGTACAATTACAGACCTCAGCGTTGCTCTCTGCATTCTTGAGAAGATCCAGAATGAATCTAGCAGACTTCATAGGCCAGCGTCCCTGCCCATTTGAGTGGCGTGACTTAGCTTGAGCAGTACGCCCAACACCACCACAGTACCTACGGAAGGGGATGGCTTGCTTGTGAGCGATCACATCCTCAAGGTACCTTTTGGCCTTAACCAGTGGCAAATTCCTGATGGAAAAAGCTGTCTCACGGGTGTTCTGCAATTGTGAGAAATCCAAGAAATATTAAACACTGATACATTAAAACAAGAGAGTTAAAAAAGCGTGTCAACAAGTAGCTATCAAACACTCATCATCCAAAATGTGAACCTAATAAATGCTGACAGAGGAAAAGTAACAGAGGTGTCAAAATCGTCTTTCTTCTGAGCACAACTCATATCAGACTGAACAGGATCGCCCAGCTTTGTAAGGTGGACACTTCAAAAAACAACACATACCACACCAAAACAAACATTAAACATTTTTAGAACACTACAGTGGGTAAAGTGGTACAAAATGTTCCCAATAATGACGAACATGATGCTCCTAAAGTTTAGGGGGACACTGCTTGCAGAAAGCACAGCATCCTGCTTTTTCTTCAGGGCCCTAAATCCTAACAGAAGAAGCTTCAGCACTAGAGCTAGAAGATATTGATTTGACAACAAAGCTCAATAAAAAAGTTATCTGCAAGAGTTTCTAATGTCCACTGAACTCACAGGATCTTAGCTTTGAAGTAAACCTAATTATCCTTTAGCACTCAGTAATTTGTTAAAAAACCAACTACATACACAACTGATACACTAAAAATCTACTGATGTAGTTCAAAAGAGACCACACAAAGAACAGTACATTAGGGAACACTTATAAGAATCTACTGCCACCATTGGAAAGGAGAGTTCAGTAGAAAAATAAGATAAATCACTGAATAAAAATTCTGTCATCATTACTGAACCAATTGACATCAAGCTATGTCCACCAGTTCACCCAATAACAATGAATGTGATGTTCCAAAAATTTACATAGATACTGCTTACAGAGAGAACAACACCCTGCTTTTTTCTTTAGGAGCATATTGCCTAACCACACAAGTACACAACCAGTGGTAGTACACTACAAATTTGTCAGATAATTAAAATTGAACATAAATTAGGCCTTCCAAATATCAAATGGCTGTCAAACACTGCTAAACTAATATAGCTTTAGCTTTTAAGTTTCTTTAAATTTCCAAACAAGTACGCTACAGCCACAGTAGAAAAGGGGAGTTCACCAGCAAAATAAGCTAAATAACTGAATAAAAAATGTGTCATCATTTACTGAACCAATTGACATCAAGCTGCGTCCACCGGTTCACCCAATAACAATGAATGTGATGTTCCTAAAGTTTATGAGGATACTGCTTACAGAGAGAACAACACCCTGCTTTTTTCTTTAGGTGCATATCACCTAACCACACAACCTGTGGTATCACACTAAAAATTTGCTAGATAATTAAAATAAAACATAAATTAGGCCTTCCAAATATCAAATGGCTGACAAACACTGCTAAACTAGTATAACTCTAGCTTTCAAGTAGAACTAAATTTCCAAACAAGTACACTACTGCCACATTTAGAAAGGAGAGTTCACTAGCAAAATAAGCTAAATAACTGAATAAAAAATGTGTCATCATTTACTGAACCAATTGACATCAAGCTTTGTCCACCGGTTCACCCAATAACAATGAATGTGATGTTCCTAAAGTTTACGAGGATACTGCTTACAGAGAGAACAACACCCTGCTTTTTTCTTTAGGTGCATATCACCTAACCACAAAACCTGTGGTATTACACTAAAAATCTGCCAGATAATTAAAATTTAACATAAATTAGGGCTACCAAATATCAAATGGCAGCCAAACACTGCTAAACTAATATAGCTTTAGCTTTGAAGTAGAACTAAATTTCCAAACAAGTATGTTATTGCCACAGTTGGAAAGGAGAGTTCACTAGCAAAATAAGCTAAATAACTGAATAAAAAATGTGTCATCATTTACTAAACCAATTCACATCAAGCTGTGTCCACCGGTTCACCCAATAACAATTAAAGTGATGTTCCTAAAGTTTATGAGGATACCAAATGGCTGACAAACACTGCTAAACTAATATAACTCTAGCTTTCAAGTAGAACTAAATTTCCAAACAAGTACACTACTGCCACAGTTTGAAAGGAGAGTTCACTAGCAAAAATAAGCTAAATAACTGAATAAAAAATGTGTCATCATTTACTGAACCAATTGACATCAAGCTTTGTCCACCGGTTCACCCAATAACAATGAATGTGATGTTCCTAAAGTTTAGGAGGATACTGCTTACAGAGAGAACAACACCCTGCTTTTTTCTTTAGGTGCATATCACCTAACCACAAAACCTGTGGTATTACACTAAAAATCTGCCAGATAATTAAAATTTAACATAAATTAGGGCTACCAAATATCAAATGGCAGCCAAACACTGCTAAACTAATATAGCTTTAGCTTTGAAGTAGAACTAAATTTCCAAACAAGTATGTAATTGCCACAGTTGGAAAGGAGAGTTCACTAGCAAAATAAGCTAAATAACTGAATAAAAAATGTGTCATCGTTTACTGAACCAATTGACAACAAGGTGTGTCCACCGGTTCACCCAATAACAATTAATGTGATGTTCCTAAAGTTTATGAGGATACCAAATGGCTGACAAACACTGCTAAACTAATATAACTCTAGCTTTCAAGTAGAACTAAATTTCCAAACAAGTACACTACTGCCACAGTTGGAAAGAAGAGTTCACTAGCAAAATAAGCTAAATAACTGAATAAAAAATGTGTCATCATTTACTGAACCAATTGACATCAAGCTTTGTCCACCGGTTCATCCAATAACAATGAATGTGATGTTCCTAAAGTTTACGAGGATACTGCTTACAGAGAGAACAACACCCTGCTTTTTTCTTTAGGTGCATGCTGCTAATAGAGAACAACACCCTGATTTATGAGGATACTGCTAATAGAGAGAGCAAGACCCTGCTTTTTTCTTTAGGTGCATATCGCCTAACCACACAAACTGTGGTACTAGACTAAAAATCTGCCAGATAATTAAAATAAAACATAAATTAGGCCTTCCAAATATCAAACGGCTAATAAACACTGCTAAACTAATATAGCTTTAGCTTTGAAGTAGAACTAAGTTTCCAAACAAGTATGCTCTCCAAAACCACACAACTTGACATCTGATACGCTACAATTCTATTGGTAAATTCAAAAGACACCACACCACGTAGAAGGGTAAATGGGGGAATGCATGTCATACTTTGCACTACAAATCTACCTATAGAGAGTGCACTTGCAAAATAGATAACTGCAAATGCATCTGACATTTTTTAACCAAAGGAAAACAGAATAAAAATGTGTCATCATTTACTGAACCAATTGACATCAAGCAGTGTCCACCAGTTCACCCAATAACGATGAATTCAATGTTCCTGAAGTTTACGAGGATACTGCTTACAGAGAGAACATCCTGCTTTTTTTCTTTAGGTTCCTAATGCCTAACCACACAAACTGTACCACTAGACCTAAAAGTTGCCGATCAATTAAAATCAGCACGAAGATAGGATCCTCCAAAATCCTAACGAAAGCCAAATACAATAATTTGAGCTTTGAAGGAAACCTAGTTTTCACACAAGTTACCACCAATACCTTTACAAGAACTGATACACTAGGATCTCCTCAGAACAGTTGAAAACACAGCACAAACTAGCAAGAAGAAAAATGGGACAAAAAAGCGGAACATGATTAGTGACACCACTAAAGATTTAAACAAATGTCTAACTAGCGAACAATAGAACCGCTAATACTCGTCAATTTATCCTTCAACACTATGACTTACTACAAAGAACCCACTAAACAGTAGCACAAATCTATGAGCAAACTCTTCTATGCAAGATCTCGTAAAGATTAAAATACGTTCTTGGGACTTTGACTTGGGAGCTCACCTTGAAGTGCACACGCAAGTCCCGGCCCATGGCCTTCGCGGCTGCAACGCATCACAGAGAAATGCATAAATCAGAAATCGGCGGATCCACACAAATCATCATGCAGCGATATAAAATTTGAGACAGAGGCATCTATCTCCTCAAGAAAGGAGGCTTACACTTGGTGGGATTGGTGGGCTCCCTCGAGTACTTCACCTGGAAACCAAGAACAAGAAACGCACCCACGAGTCAGAACAGAGCCAAACCAACGAGATGTCGTTAAAAGATGAGAGGGAGAGATAGTGTGGGAGGGAGAGAGAGATCACCATGGCTGAAGCCGACAACGGAGAGATTCCGAGGAGAAGGCAGCAGCGGCGGCGCGAGCGACGGATGGAGAAGAGAGCGTTGGTGTACTGGTTGCGCAGGAGGGCAACTTATATAGCTGCAAGGAAACCTAGCAACCAAACCCTAACGGGCTTGTAATGGGCTGAGCTGTGCTGCGGCCCAAGGACGCTCAAGCACCGAGCTACTCGATATGCCTATATATTGGAATTCCATTGGTAAGTGATATTCGTAAGGACCATAATAATTTAGTCGTGGTGAAAAATTGTTGGTTATAATTTTATTGTATATATCAGGGATGATGTGCTAAAAACTCTTTTGAATGCTTTATGTATTATCTAATTTTGAGTATTGGAAAGATGCAATTCGTAGCAAGGTGAATTTCATCATATCTAATTGGACTTTGGGAGATCACTGATGCAAACATGTTGGATGTAAATAGGTTTTCAAAAAGAAAAGGAGGCCTATCATTATTGTTGACAGATACAAAGCGACAGATACAAAGCAAGACTCGTGATCAAGGGTTATATCCAAAAGAATAACAAGATTACTTTGATACTTATTTTTTGGTGCTAGACTAACCACCATTAGAGTGCTCATTATTTTATGGTACTAGACTAACCACCATTAAAGTGCTCATTGTATTAGCTACTTGCATGGGTTACACATCCATCAAATATCTGTAAAGACAATTTTCCTCAATGGAGTGTTGAAGGAAGAAATCTATATAGAGTAACCAGATGATTTTATGATTTCCGAATAGGAAAAAAAGGTATGTAAATTAATGAAATACTTGTATGACCTAAAGCAATCATTTAAGCAATGGCACAAGAAATTTGACGAATCTTTAACATCTGTCAATTTTTCTTTAAATGAAGAAGATAAGGCTGTATATTATCATTGTGATGTGATCAAGGAGTCATGCTAGGTTTGAATGTTGATGACATGCTTAAATTTTGGATAAAAACTATCGTAAATTGATAAAGTCAAATCTTTCTTATATCATTGCTTTGATACAAAAGACATAGGAGAGGTAGGTGTTATTCTAAATATTAAATTAATCAAGAACAAGGATGGGATAGCTTTGAACCAATCTCACTATGCTAATAAAAATATTAAGCCAATTTGGCATTGAGAATTGCAAAAATTTCCAACACGTTTATGCTGCAAAGTGTTAAGCTTAAGAAGTATGGAGGATTAGGGTAAAATCAATTGAGATATTTACAAATTATTGGGTCCCCTTGTATGTAGTCGGTGCCACAAGACCTAACATATTATTTGCTATAAGCAAATTAAGTCGGTTTACTTCTAACATAGGAGATGATCACTGAGAGGCACTTAAGAGAGTGTTGCACTACTTGAGAGGCACAACCATGAACAAAATTATTTAGGGTGTGGTTGATTGTGCTCATAACCCTACTGTCAAGGAAAATTGAAAAGATTTAGAGCAAAAACTTCGCGATTGAAAAGATTTAGAGCAAAATCTTTTGCTTTTTATCTAGCTATCCTTCTCGAAATTTGGTTATATACGGTTGTATCTATGTTAGTGCTGCATATGTGAGTGGAGTAAATTGTATGAAAACAGTAAGTTGTATTAAATTATTTTCATTGGGTCAAATTAGTATTTTTTTATTTTTCTTCTCAAACTATACATTAAATTATGTTCAAATTTGTTATTGTTATCATAAAGTTTTCCATTACAAATTAACAAATTAAATTGGGTGAAAAATATTACACAACATAACTATTCTAAATGATTTAAAGATGAAAAAAACAATCGTTGTAGCATACCATGACAACTTTATATTGTGATGGATTTCACTAGCCCGACTGGAAGTTCCATCTAGTAATGACTATTCCAAGAGAATAGATGACTAAAAAATTATATTATATGATGAATACGGTTGGCATAGAATTTCAATATCCTGTGATGATAACGATTTTATCATAGAAAATTCAATTATATGTGACGAACCACAAACACTTCATCGCTCCACACTTTTTGTGACACACATACTACGACTATGCTCATGACGAAAATTTTATGTTATAACTTAGTTCTTATGAAAATTTAGCCTTTTTGACATGTATTGGTTTCATCACAGTACATCAAATCTGTTGTAGTGTTTCCATTTCTTTCATCCCCTAATTTTATCTCTGACAGGAAAGAGAAGTAGCAAAAAGTCTAAGGGAGCTACTGGTAGACAAGGAAGACCAGATGTGCATGCTCAAACTCCCACAAGACCTCTTAGGATGATAAGAACATAGTAACAGCCCAGGACCTGTCATTAGGAGATAATTGTTGAATAAAATGAAATATTAAGAGCAAGAATATAATACTAATCCCAAATAACAATATGATGAAAATTACATAATCTAGAGATAGCAATAATGATATAATCAACAAGATAAAGCATATCATAAATTTTATGTTATTTATGCAATGAATCATGTCTATTAAAATAAATTGATGTAAATTTGTTAGATAGTGCTCTTAGAAATAGGGCTTGCTTAAAGATTTAAATCTTCAACCTCAATCATAAATGGGCTAAACAATTAATTAAGAAAATAAGCCCTTGAACCCTTACCTTTCTAAATGTGCACAATAAGGTATTGATAATAAAGTTCACTGTTAAAAGACCAAAGACCAGATTATGTTCAGTCAGCCAAATGTTCACTTACCAACCAAATCAACAAATAATGTTCTGATCAATCAGCTAATTATCATAGCAACCGAATCAACAGGTAAAGTTCAGATCAGCAACAATTATTTGTACCAATCGAATCAATAGGTAAAGTTCAGATCAGCAACAATTATTTCTACCAATCGAACCAATAGGTAAAGTTCAGACTAATGAAGTAACACAAACAATAGTCAAAGGAGAACAGTTGCTGGAATTGAATAATGATTAGGTTTTAACAAAAACAGTGAAATGAATCAATACTTTCTAGCATGCAAGTCTACTAGTTCAAGGCCTAATTCACAAAATTAATCGTTAAATTCATCAATTGACCCATTATAATCATTGAGCAATAAAAGGCAGCAAAAATCTGAGAGCAATTCTCAGAAATACTCACTGAGAAACAACACTCAAAGTTGTTCAGATGGTAGGGTAAGGCACGACAAAATGTCTCTAATGTCACTAACCTAGAAATCCAATTGTCGCCACAAGTGCCATGAATGGAAAGGCCTGGATTCAGAGATACAGTGCCCTCTCCACACAAGGGACACTCCTAGTGCAGAGGTGAGCCTCAACAGATGCTGCACAAGACAATCCTCTAGACCAAATTTCCTCACAAGTGCTCAGCTCAAGAACTCGGCAAAAGGGAACAAGCCTTCGGTTCAGCAAACACAGTACCGAGCAAAAGATCAGAATGATCTTCCTCGGTACGAAGCTCTGGAACAACCAAATCTAGAGCTCAAAGCTCTCTGGCTAAGTTCACCCATGTAAGAACCTCACAGCCGACCACAAAATAGGAGGAATATAAATGATTAGGAGCTAATGAAATCTTGATGTTTTTCTTACTTGTGTATTCTCAAGATGAAGAGCCAGGGCCTTGATATAAAGGGGAGGAGTGCTCCAACAGCGGCCATCTCGCGACCCAGCCCTCACACCGGCTGGCGAGAAATGTGCGCCCTCCTCTTGGAATGTCAGCACCACCCCACCACCCAAGTCTCTCCTGCCCCTTCTATATGCTTTGCCCAAATGGGCCATTCGAATAGCCCAGAAAGAAAAATGGGCTGGCCCACAAGCCCATCTCAAAATTTCACAACAATAATATCATCTCATTATTGTCAGCTTGCCATCGACCTGTCGAGCAATAATGCCATGTAGGCAACTTGCCCTAGCTTATGGAGGAGGATAATCTCAAAGCACCCCTCTAATAGCATCTAGGCCCCTAATTGTTTATTTCTGTTAATAATATGGTTTTGGTGATGATGACTTAAAGTCAATAAGTTGAAGCTATGAAAGGACATTGGTTTGTGCGTCAAAAGTCTACTGAAATGACAAGATTAAGGTGCTTTGTTACTAGTTTATGGCTTGAGAGTTGATTCAAGCTAAATAGCTAGGATTATTTCTTTTGGCCGTAATATTAAGGGGGACTGTGCACAAGCTAGTAATTTGGTTCACAATGCTAAGTCAAATTAGAACAGCTTGGAGTTAAAATTGCTAATTCATCTGCCCTTGAATCAAAAATTCCTACTTTATTCTAATTATCCTCCTGGACCAAACCTTTGTTTTAGTCCGGCGCTAAAACTTCCACCCTAACCGACTTTTTCGCTTTCACGCCGAGCCAATTTCAGCTTTCCCTTGTTTAGTCTGGCGCAAGTGTAATTCTCTTGGTTAAATCCTTCCTTGTTCATGGCGGACCAAATTATTGATCGGCGTATGCTCAAAAGTCTTAGTTTTTCGCCGGACCAAATCTTGTTTTCTATTCCTTAAGTCCGTGGTACAAATATTCTTTACAAGCCGAGAGTTTTCCATTTACGCCGGACCAAACTTCTCCTTCAAAATATTTAGTCCAACGCTAAAGAGAATCTCTCGGTTGAACTTTTTCCTTGTCAAAAAGTCCGTGGCTACTGATTCTTGTGAAACCTATCTATGGCGGACCAAATATTTTGGTCCGGCGCACATGCTGAATTCTCATTACTTCGCCGGACCAAAATCATCCAAAACTTCCATGTACGACAGACCAAATTTTTTTGTCCAGCGTAAATATTTAAACTTGGTCCGGGGTACATAGGATCAGTATCGCTAAGTCATTTTGCTTAGTCCGTGGTAAACGTATTTTAGCCAAATTTTGACAGTCTGACATGTCCAATGGTCACAGTGGTATGTACAACGGCTATTTTCTGTTCAAATGTCTATATAAGCATTTCCTAAGCCATCTACCTGAGTTTCGATGATCTTCTTCACATTTTAGCAAACTTAGAGATTTCATTCCATCAAAGGAGACTGTGCTTCATCTTCAAACCCAAAATCTTAACACGTTCAAGTGTTTTAGCTCCAAGCATTTGTAGGATCAAGGATACCGACTAGAGGGGGTGAATAGGAGGTTTTTAAATTTTCAATCACTAAAAATCAAATTAATGATTTCGAAGCTCGGGTGACAATTTTAGCAATTTTAATATCTAGCAACTCTAGTGATCATTAAATAATTCCTCTACTAAATTAATTTAATTACTAAACAAATATTTCACAAAGGTGATCAAATAGATAGAAGTAACGCAAAAGCGAGCAAAGCAAACCACAAATGAAGAACACGTGAATTTTATCCCGTGGTCTCGGAGACTTGCCGGTCTCCCCTACTCCACGTTGAGGTGACTTGAACTTCTTCAAGCCGGCTCCACTTACTTGAGCCTTCCCCGATCACTCGTGGTAGCTCTTCCCCGCTCCGGGTAGGCGAGCTCCTTGCCTTCACAATCGTCCGGGCCTTCACACAAGCTTCTTTGTGAAGATCACTAGAACTTCACACCTCCAAGCCGTCTAGGAGGCGGTAACCTCCAAGAGCAAATGCACTCAAATTTCCTCTCCAAAACTCAAGAATCAAGAATTGAATGCACTAGAGAGTGGAGAGAGTTGCTAGGGCTTTAAATGAATTGAATGGAGTCACTAACCTGCCCCTAGCACAGGTGAGGGGGTATTTATAACCCCTCCACACTTAAACTAGCCTTTTTAACAAGGGGTGAGGGGTATTTATAACCCTCCACACTTAAACTAGCCGTTATTGCCTTTTTAATCAAAGGAAAATGACATGGTACCGAAAAGGGGCTACGCTACTGGACCCCATGGGCCCAAGTTCGGCTCATGGAGATAATACCCTAGTCTGTGCTCTGGAATTATATGTGGCTAGCTAATAGTGAAGAGATGTTACATCTTGTCCTCTCCCCTCTCCTTCTCCCCCCACCCCCTTTATATAGGAGGCGGTTACAAAGGAGAGTCCTAATCGGTTACAAGGTGGAGATTATATCTCTTTCCTAATCCGTTTAATATGATAACGGATAGGATTACAATTGTATCCTCCCTAAGTAGGGTCGGTTTCTATCTTCTGGGTTTCCACAAGATGGCAACACGCTAGCAATACCCATCTTCATGCGATGCCTATCCCCTTGGGTTTCCTCCATAGCCCCGAGTGCTTTGCGTCGAACTAGTACTCAACCGAGTCAAGCTTCAGTGTAGGTGGCCTCATTGTACCATATTCCAAAGATACCGCACTATTCATCCGAGTGGTTTGACTCTTCTTTTGTTTAAGCACTCTTGCCCGACGCTTTTCGGATTCATTTGCAATCGTTAAGTAAAGAAAAAATACAACTCGAGAAATAGATGTGCGCATCGCACACTATTAGGTGTACTTCCCGACTAGAAAAGAAATGCTTCATTAAATACCTTGGTTTATGTAGGCATAGGTCCGAGTGGTTTGATAGCACTACAAATAAATGCAAGAGTCGGCACTTTCCTGCCACGATTTTGGGTGACAATCCGTAGTCGGAATTACGGAGCAATCGTTAAAAAAACAGAAAGAACTCATCGCTTAGTTCTCTGTTAAATAGCTATGTAGGAAACGCCTTTAGAGTGCGCATGCTAACACGGTAGTGTAGTCGCATTGAGGATCAACTAAGTAGAGTCAAGAAAGCCAATAATTTTATAATACCGCTCTACCACTTGCGGCTCGTGAGTGTGCCAAAATTAGCGCCTTCGAAGCGCGGCGCAGCTCTTCGTGATGTCGAAGTTGGCGCTTCGAAGCGCGGCGTAAACTCGTGGTATGGTCTGCGGCGCAGCGCTTCGAAGCGCCTAGATATGAAATTCAGAGTGGGTCTAATCTTGGCACGGTTCCGAGTGGTCGGATGGCCGAGCCCGAGACGGACACGCGAGAGCTGGCGGGCCCGAGAGCCGTGGCGTCTTGGCCTTGATTTCTTGCATCTCGTGGCAAGCCGGAGATCAGTGCACGCCACGCTAGCCTCCCTACCGTAGTCGGAGTACTTGAGGCGGAATTTCTTCACATTCTTTGGAGTAGCTCGAATGCTTAGCGCAATTTTACCCGCTGGCCAAGCTGCCGTCGTTTGTTACCACAATAATGAAAAGGGGACTCGCTACCGGACCCAAACTTCGATGGTAGCACAAGAACACCCGATGTATCTGTGTTCGGGCTCTCACGGTGGAGATAATACCCTAGTCTGTGCTCTGGAATTATATGTGGCTAGCTAATAGTCGAAGAGATGAATATCTCTTTCCTAATCCGTTTAATATGATAACGGATAGGATTACAATTGTATCCTCCTAAGTAGGGTCGGTTTCTATCTTGGGTTTTTGTCACAAGATGGCAACCCGCCTCTTAGGCAATACCCATCTTCATGCGATCGGCTTGGCCTATCCCCTTGGGTGGTCCTCACAATAGCTACCACCTTTATATAAATGCAGAGTACCGCATTTATGTACTACCGCTCTACCACTTGATGAGTGCCCGGCCTAGATATGAAAGACTTTTGAGCCACATTGGATGCATTTTTAAAGTTCAAGACCCAGATCAAGTCCCTCTTAATAGTACGGCGACTATCCTAACAATCCGATCTTTTCTTCCAACTCCGAGATCGGTAAAATGACTAGAAAAATATACTTAAAATTTTATACCTTCATTTCTTTTGCTTCTTTGGTGCATACTCTTCCCTTTTTGTACTTGTGACATTCCGACGTCCCTTGAAGAGTAGATTTTCCTGTTTTCAACCTACTCATGCAAACAACGTTAGTCCTTTTGACCTTGATTGTCATTAATTACCAAAACCTCAATCATGTGGGGCCTAGATGCTTTCAGCATTAATTCTAGGAGTGTTGTGTGTTGTGAACCAAGAGGCAGGGCTTGGGCTAAGTCTATTACTCTTGGGTCTTTGTGATCCTAGACGGCTTGGAGGCAGTGAAGGTGCGACTTGTCCAAAGTGTTGTGGAAGGCCACCTTGTTTGTGAAAGGTTTGGAACTCACCTCACCGGAGTGGTGAAAGAGTTGCTATAGTGGAGACTCAAAGCTATTGCGACTAGCTTGTGGGGGAGCTATATTTTAAGGAGAAGTGCTCTAACGCGGATTAGGAGTCAGGCTCTGAACTACGAGATAAAATACTTGTGTCTCTTGTTTACTTTCTTGCATTATCATTATTTGTCGTTGCTTTTCTGATATTCTGCTCATTCAATTCCTTCATATTGCTTCTGTTAACCTAGTTGTTGAAGCTTGATAGTTGCACTGAATTTAAATAATTAAAATTTGAAAAGTTGCCTATTCACCCCCCCTCTAGGCCAACTTGTTCTTTCACCCTCCAAGAGTATCCACAGCAAAAACAACAATGAAGAAGATAACACCAAAGAAGAAGTCCACTAGAGAAGAGCAGCAATGAGAATTGACAAGTCGTGATCTTTAGGCTATGAACATGTTGATCTTCTATCATGTATCGGTGACTGTTGGCATATATCAGGAAATGCTATAAAGCCCATAAGGTCCTATCGTTCGAAATGTGATACTCTATTATGTAATGTATCAGGAAACTACAATCCTGTTTGATGCTATGGCTAGCCAAATGTCCTTAGGATTATAAATGCTATGGTTATTTTGTCTAGTGTATGCTTGTCATGTGCATGTTTTTGGTATGATTCCAGTGTTGCTATCGAAAAAACAAAATGTGATTTCATGATTCTAGTCCAAATTGCCGAAATTCAAGGCTGAGATGCAACAAAATGCAACAGCTAACATTGCAAGTAGAAGTCACAATTTTCACACTTCCATTACACGATTCCAACCCATACTGCCACAATTTTGATCCTCGAAGATTTTATAAGTTTGTGATCTCTCCTTTTACTGGTTCCTCTGGTGGCTTGTTGATTCTGCTTAATAGCTTGTCTTTACTGGATTGTAGTCCACAACCTTTCTTTTGCTCTTATTGTTGCCTTTCGCAATTTTTTAAAATAATATTTTAAAAATGAAAAATTACAAAAATAATACGCTGAAATTAAAAGTTGCAAATATACCTCCTTGTTGTCTATATTTTGGCATATTATTTCTGTAATTTTTCATTTTTTAAATATTATTTAAAAAAATTCGTCACCTTTCAGTCGGCTCACAATGTTGATTTCTGGACTCTCACTAATGTCTATGGTCCTTGTGAAGGTCAACCTCGGGACGATTTTGTTGTTTTGCTCTCTAACCTGGTTATCCCAGATGATGACAATTTTTATTTTTCTAGGTGATTATAACTTCATTAGATCTTTCCAGAATAGAAACAACAAGCATGGATGTGATATGAATGACATCATGATCTTCAATAATATTATCAGTCAACTGGATTTGGTAGAGCTACCGTGAAGGGCCATGCATTCACTTGAGTAATATGCAAGACAACCCACTTTTGGAGTAGCTGGACTGGTTCTTTACTTCCGCAGTTTGGACCATTAATTTTCCAAATACTATTGTTTATGCATTGGCTAAAAATATATTAGATCATGTTCCATGTGTAGTCAGTATTGAAACAACTATTGCAAGGGCTTCTATTTTCAGACTTGAAAACTTTTGGTTTGACAATTCTATTGGAACCTTTCAATTAATGCTCAGAACAATGCCACTCATCTTTCGGCTAAATTTAAGTACTTGACAAAAGAGGACTGGTAATCAATCTAGAGTAATATAATCTCAAATTTGAAAAATGCAATTCACAACTGCAATCAGGTCATCATTTTCTTTGATTTGCTTAAAGAAAGCAGAATCTTATTCAGATTTGAATCCAACTTTAGATCTCATCAAACAACAATATTGGAAAAAGACACGCTATTAGATGGATGAAGTTTGGTTATGAAAATTCAAAGTTTTCTTCGTGCCATGGCGACTGAAAGATAATGTCGGAATGTTGTTACTCATATAACTCGGGCAACGATGGCTTGCGATCTACACCAAGTATGCTTGGAGGAGTGGACACCACTGCGTCATGTGAACATGATCATGAAGTCCAAAACACGGTTGGAAACCTAGGGCGCTACAATAGCAGAAACTCTGTCTCCATGGTAGTCACACGACGTGTGGAAGAAGAAGACTAACGTGCGGGTTTAGGTTGTTAGCGGGCAAAGGGAGAAGAGAAGGGAGAAGATGGGTTCGACTAGGGCGTCCTTGCATGAAGAAAGCAAAAATGGGAAGGTGGCTTAGGAGAGGAGGGTACGTGGGCCGAAGATGGGCTAGGCCAAGGGGAAGGAATTTGGCCCATGGCGGCGAAGAGATTTTTAAATCGTTTTCCAATTGATTTAATTGCAGAAAATAAGTTTGAATTTTAAAATTAGCAAACCAACTCTGAAACTTATGAAAAATTTTGGAGAGGCACTTTAGATTATTTAGAACCTAAATAAATTATTTGCAGGCTATGTTAAAGTTTCATTTAATGTTTAAAATTAAAAAACTGTGGCTGAAAATGGGGAAAATAATTTTCTTTTATGCAGAAGTTTTGAAAATTCATGGTAAATGCAGGAAAAGATTTTTAAAACTTAATAAATCACGTGTAGGAATTTTGGCATGTTACAACATCTCTACGGAATGACCTCTCTTTTTTTCAAATTCAGCAAGATGTTAATGATAGTTGGGCTTATATTTGGGGATCAGAGATCTATACATCCAGCAAGTATTATTAATATTTGTTCAAGCATTTGCAAGTTCATGTAGTGTTTTGGTGGATCTGGAAAGGTAAATGTACGATGAAGCTTAAGGCTCAAACAGAGACATTATGGGAATGGAACAGATGTCCACTGTGTTCTTCGTACAACTGGTTCGGAAGAAACTTTATACCATCTCTTCTTTCGGTGTGAGTTCAGTAAACACTGCTGGAATGCATTGGGAATCAATTGGATTCAGGATACAGATGTTGCAACTAGGGGTGCAAACGGATCGGATACGGACGGATTTCGTTCATTCCGTATCCTATTCCAAATTTTTTCTCGGATATAGAATCGGATACGGACAGTGCCGGATTCGAATACAAATACGGATTACTTTGATCGCCAAATACGAGGCGAATACGATCGTTCGGATACGGTTAGTCTCGATTCTGAATAGTTAGTCGGATAATGCGTGAAAGCGAAACCATATATGTCGCGTATATTAAGATCAATCAATCATACACAGAACTTTACTAGAACCTTGGAGACATATAAGTGTTTCAAATTCAATAATAGTTGCCTTCCCTATATAAAAATAATATGTAGCCAAGTATAATTCCAATCAACATATGAACTTATATGATATAGAATGTTTATGTTTATCGGATCTGTTACCGGATATCTATTTCACTCATTTACACTGATATTTTTCGGATATCTCGGATATGCGGGTATGGATCGGATACGGATCGGATACTTCTCTTCCCATATCCTACCCCATATTTTTTTTCGGATAGGCAGATTCGAATCCGGATCAAATCCGGATATAACCGGATATCATTTTTTCGGATTCGAATCGGATTTTAAACGAATTCGGTCTTCGATCGGTCAGAAAATATCCGCTCCGTTTGCACCCCTAGTTGCAACATTCAGCACGCTAGGCATCATATGAGTCAGCCGTTCTTCATTGAGATGTTCATCATTGCTTCCTGGCACCTCTGGAAACAGGGAAACAAAAAATCTTTGATAATATAGACTCTAGCGTATCCTCCTGGAGGTCACTCTATATTTGCATACAGTGAATGATGTTTTTCATTCTACTTTTTTTTTTATCCTGGTTCAGTGATTTGTAACTTTTAGGCCCTTGGGGTCTTTTGTGCAACATATGTAACAGCAGTTTCTGCAGTGTAATCATGATTTTGGTGCAAACACCGTGCAATCCTACTAAAAAATGTTTCAAAAAATTTTGAAAAGAATCATGAATGTACATCTCAACTTACCCCATCTACATATAAAATTTCATGATCAAATTCGTCCTATGTTAAAAGTAACAAAAAAGATAAATTTGGAGTGCATTTGAACTATTCAAGTTTTTCAGAATACCCTTGAAGAATGGACGGTTAAATCTGATTTCTACTGTCACTATTTACTATCCATGTTATTCACAGTAAAAATTTCTCTATAATATAGCACAGTACAAGCCTCTCCTGCTGTTCTCCCTTAAAAAAAAATGATACACATATCCATCCTTCCACAGCCATCTACATGAAATACTCGACTAGATACAAAGTAGCAAACTACTCACAATCTAGCTTAAACTACCAAACTAGCAGACTACTTGACTAGATACATCATCAAACACAGCACAACAATGGACTAGATACATAATCAAGATTATTCAAGGCTGAGATGATCATCAGGATCTTGGCCCATTCCAGCACCTTGCCCATTTTTGCATCCACTCCATACTGCACATTAGCTGTTGTCTTCTGCAACCATTCCATCACTGCCTTCATGGTGTCGACATGTTTCTTCGATTCAGCGGTGGATTCTGTTGAAATAATTGCGGTATTAGCAATTTTAGTGATACAATAATTCCAAGCACCAAAGATAACCATGGAGAGATATGTTCAAAACTACACATGATATTCAACTGATCCATACTTACAGGAAGCATTAAAAGTAAAGACGAGACTGACATGTATATCACAGAGTGCATGAACATCAACAGTACAACTAGAATTAACATCAAGTTGAAGTATTTGAGTGTTCTCAGATGTCGGGTTGCCTTAAAAGGCCCTCCTCGCCACAAAAGACGAGAAATAGACAGATTTGTGACAACCTTTCCGCAATTGATTCTTGACAGATTAATTTTAATCAATTGTCTATCATATATGCACAGTACAGAACATCACAGATCTACTTGCTGGATATATATTAGCTCTTGCAGCCTACTGGTCTAAGCACAAAATGGAATGAACTAAGGTAAAACAATTGACAGTAGCGCAGCAAAATATATTACCAGTAAGCAGGAACTAAGGTAAATGACAGTAAGCAATATCCTGAACAAGCATATCAAAGTGAATGACAATTGAACTAAATATCCCACAGTATAACTACCTGATTGTCAAGTTTATTGTCACAAATCGTCTATTCCAGCCCAGAAATCCTCACTGAACACTTTATGCCAATATGCAAGGTCCCCAAGCCAAAAGTTGACTGGCCCCTTTTGCATTCACCAAATAGAACTGAGCACAGAAGTATGAAATACTTATAGGACAGTGGCAGAATCAAAATGCACACGGCTAGGCACGTCAATGACGCTGTCCCAGAAAACAATACCGCCCCTGTAATGCCACAGCTTCGCAGGCGATTTGACTTTCGGAGATACAAAGCCGAAGTTCCCAAAATGAGGCAATTCACCAGGGAACCCAAGATACAATCAGCGCTACACAAAACCACAGAACAGTCCTTCGGCCAAAGGAATGGATGTGCTGAATTGCAATGGCAGATCATGAAGGATCTACACTGAACCACCGAAACCACCCACCAATCCTCCAGAACAAGCAACAAACTTGCAAAGATTAAAATCCAGCAAGTGCTCAACCTTGCGCCCTTTTCCCTCAATCAAACCGCAGTTCAGTCAAAAGGCCAAAGATTCAGATCAAGGCACAACTAGGGTTTTGCAGAAGGTGGCCACCACCAGTTGTATCAAGATTAAATCAAGCCAAATGATCACACGGTTGATTCAAGAAAAAGAACTAAGGAAATCTCTACTGGAGTCACCAGGATCAATTCGGCTAGATGGGATTAAGCAAGAGTATGATTTTTTTTTTTATACCGTGTTCTGAAGCTCTCCCTTCCAGCCAATAAATAGAGTACCGAGCTCAGGGGGAGGCGGCAACGGCAGCCCGGAGAACTGCACCAAGCCGCTGCTGCGAGCGACGTGGTCGCCGCCGCCAGGAGGTGGCCGGGAGAAGCGGTCGCCGCCAGCACAGGAACAGCCGCATCGAAGCCTCCTCCAGACTCGGTCTCAGGAGCAAGAGCAGCAGATCTTACAATCAGCGGCTGGGCCAATTGGGCCGGTTCGGCTGCATGGGCCGGGCCGGTCCAAATAGCTTATTAATTTTTTTTTTCTCTTCAGAAATTTGGGGAAAACCAAAATTTGCCAACAGATTCAAGTAGCTCGGGTATGGCATCCTGTATGGACGTCTCGTCCACTGCAATTAACCCATTCTCAAGAAGATATTGTTCGTATTGAGCTCACCACATGAAGAAGGCGCAACTGTTTCGAGTCTGCCAGAAAAGATAACCAACGATTACCTCCAGATTGATTCACCGGAAACACTAGCCGAACCACAGCAACAAGGCCCCAAATCGAAAACGTAACCGAATCACTCCAAACCTTAGCCGCACTACTCAAAGCCCAACACCACCAAATTACAACAATCTACACTACGAGACTCACATTGACGTGGTTCAGAGGTCACTTGAACTGCTTCATGTAGGTTGCCGGGGTCTTTGATGTGAGCTCCACCAGCTCAACCTTCTTGCATACCGGGCAGGGCACGAGGGGCAGACCACTTGGCCCTGGTTGTGTAGACGCTAACCCCCTCGAAGCCATAGATGCGGAGGATCCAGACGGCCTCGCCGAGGCCAATCCCAACGGCCGCGAGGGAGGCACGGGACATTTTCGTCGGGGAGGGTGGAGATGGGATCATGGGAGAGAGGTTGGTTCGAGTGGGAGGATGGGGACGAGGTGCGTGGGTCGCACCGAACCAAGTAGCAAAACGGGAAGGAAAAATGGCCTCAGCCGGAGATCGCTGGAAAAGAAAAAGAAACGGCTAAAATAATCGAATGTGGCAAATCATAGAGAAATAGACGGGATCCGATGCAAATAACCCTAAACTGAGCAGTAGCAATAACATATAGAGAATTGCTAAGTGACACTCGAGTGTTTTTTTATCTGCGAGCACTCAATTGTTGCACGTGTTGAAAAAAAAAATGTTGCAACGCGTCGGAAAAAAATGTTGCAAGCGTTGAACAAAAATGTTGCAATAGGCTTCCAAATTTCAGATGTTGCAAGCGTTGAACAATAATGTTGCAAGAGGCTTCCAAATTTCAGACGCGTTGCAACATTTTTTCCTACGTGTGTAACATTTTTTCCTACGTGTGTAACATTTTTTTTCAATGCGTGCAACATCTGAAAATTTGAGTGTTTTTAGTAAAAAAAACACTCAAGTGCTCCCTAGACACCCCCTAACATATATCCGATTTTCGCGAAAAGAAATAGGTTCTAGCCTGCACATGCATCGTGAATTCATAAACACATTTCAAGTTGGCAAATTACAGCTAGCCTTTAACCAAATTGCTTCCCCGAGGCCCCAACTTTAGTAGTGGTTTGCACTTGCATGGTTGTGCTAACTAATGGTTTCCACTAGATATGCTAACTGTAACAATGAGCGGCTCTTAAGCAAAGCTGCACAAATTAACAGAATTGTTTAAAGATAAACAAAACTAAGAAATTAAATACCATCATTCGACCAGCTAAAAAAAATCACACGGCGCACAAATTAACATAGGTGGGATTGTAGGGAAGAAGAACATCGGAGTCAAATGAGCTAACTATCACTCATTGTGATCAAACTGAGTTGTGTGGTGCTTCTGCAAATCTAGATACAGAGAATAACGATGGTTTACAAAATATCAGGATAAGGTGGCACTATCCTCGTTGAAACACTGAAAGAGCACATCACTTCAAAACCTACCGTTTCCAGGATTTCATGCTGTCCAAATTATGCTTAGCTGACGTAGTACTCCATAATTACATTGTAGCAGACATAAGAAATACTTAAGAGCTTCCTGTATGCTTAACGCTTAGTGAAGGAAGAATGACACTAGCTAGTAGCTACCCAGAAATGCAGGAGCGTGAGCTGACTATAGACAAAAAAGCGTCGACACTTCTCACCAGTCAGTAGTCACCACTCACCACCCTGAATCAAAAGAAGGGCAGAATTATCAGCAAACTTCCAGTTAATCAAACACATACTGGGTGCAAACAAGTACGAATGGGAATTGGTTAAACAAAAATCACACATATAACTCTATTAGATCAATCCCATATTTGTGGCATTTAAAGTTTAACTGCCAATTTAACTGTATGAAATGGTACTAGAACAAAACAAATCTGAAGAAGATAAAGATGATATAACCACCACTAATACGATGTTCAGCTACATACAGTACAAAACGAAAAAAGCATTTGTAAATTTGCAACACTAGTAATACCTCTACCATCTAGATTTCTTTGATCCCCTAAATGATTAAAAATGAGGATACATTAGAATATCATGTACCTTGACCATGCCACTTCTATGGATTAAAAAACAGAAGAGGAGGCAAGTACATTCCTAGTCAAATTCAATGTTATAATCTGTTCTTTTTCTGGTGAAGACCAACGCTATGTTACGGCTTTAGAATGTCAACTAGCGGCATAGCTTGAGTAGCTTTATGTAGATTTTTACTGTGTTATACCCAAAATTGACAAGCTGCAGTTTGTATCAAACTGCCAAGAGTTGCCCCCATTGCGCAAGCATTGAACTTTCTGTGCACTGTTTTGAAACAGGAAACATGTAGGATGGCATGAGTCTTTTCTTGAAATAACTTCAAATATTACACAATTCAGATGAACTAAGAACCGTAAATTGAATATTATAAATGGTTCTTTAGTAAAATAAATCCATATAAGGACAGAAACAACCTATTGCACACGAGGAAGACCATGTAATTAAGCATAAAAAGGCGTTGAGCTACATAAAGCAGAAAATAACACCGAGACATAATGTCTCTATCAAGAAATAACCATATGAAATTTCCATTTGGAACGAAGAAATTTCGTAGTTCCTGCAAGAATTATACTAGGAAAGTTCATTAGAATAGTACAGTACCCTTTGTCACTTCCAAAGATCTGGTTTTTTCCCTGAAGAAAACCCAAGTACTAACAATCTTCTACGCAGTGTTCAAGAGTTCCCTCGGCGGATTCATTGCGGTTAGGCACCGCCAAGTGCCAAAGCCGTATTTGTGGCGCAATTGCGGGTCTCGGCATTTTGGTCCTTGGCGGCCGAGAATTAATATAATTCATATATATTATTGATTTTATTATGAATAAAAATTTTTAGTTTTCTTTTCGAGTTATTTGCAAATTGTAAGACATCAAATATTAAAGTAGAATATTAAACTAAAATACTTGAACAAATACTACTCAATTAATCAAGTAATAAACTAAGTAGTAAGTACTATATATATGTTAGTGACTTAGTGTACCTTATTTTGAGAGCGACGACATGAATCTTTCAATCATGGTTATCAGGTCATGTAAACAATAGATCAAAATGGTCTCTCTCATAGTTTTGTGCCAGCCGCCAAGGACCGCTAAAGACCACCAAGACCCGCCAAGGACCGCTAAAGACCGCCAAGACCCGCCAAGGACCGCAATTTCGGCCTAGCCGCCAAACAGGCTGCCAAGAGATGAATTCATTGCGTTTATAGCCGCCAACCGCAATATCGGCCACAATATCACCGCCAAGTACCGAATTTTCGAACACTGCTTCTACGACTCCAGAAAAAGTTTAATGGGGTGGGTTATAGCTTGAGGATCTTCAAATTCTTCATGTACAATTATTCTGTGCTATGACTCAAAATGAGCATGCACAATTTTTCATGCAACTCCAAAAACTGCACCATTATGCAGAGCATTGAGCTTTTAGTGCACTAGCTTGAGTTTAAAACAGGAAACCCGATTTCGGATTTATGGTAGTGTTGGCGTCAAAAACTTAAAGTAGAGTTTATCAGCACAACAACACACCTGTTGAACACCGAGATCTGCAATTCAAGGCGTGCTAACCGATTTGATCCTACAATCGGTAAGGAAAAACCAGAATATGCTCAAAGCCGATATGATAGAACAATTGGCTTGGATCTAATTAGCTAAAAGCCGATCGAATCAAAGGTAACGATAAGTCTAATTAGCCGATTAGGGCTAATAAGAGGATAAAGGTAGATCTACTCCAAAAAGGCGATGCGCAACAAGATCGGAGAAAAATTAGACCGATTAGCATAATCGGAGATGATCAACAATCGGCAATGCGTAACTTTATTGACCAAATCAGATTACAAAGGAGAATCTAAATTAAAGAAACTACTCCTAGTTGACAGAAAAGTAGACAAAAATAATGTGTTGGTTGATTGGATTGTGTTGTCTTCGCTTGCCCTTGACCATCTTTTGTACTTATCACCGATCGTATCCTCTTTCAACATGCTACAAAAATATGATCCGTATCGGGCTTAATCCGGATGGCTTTTTCTAAAATATCAATCATAACCAAAAATCTTGGATATCTTTCCATATCGGATATCGGCTATGATACGTCAACTTTACCCTGATAATCTTGACCACCCCTACTAAATCTTGGTGCAAACATATGCCCCAAGTTTTTGGGAGATAACTTGTTATCTTCCAAAAATCTTGGCCATCAGCACGTGGTATCGGCTTAACATAATATCTCCACTAGTAATCGTCGCATTTATGGCATCGTAAAAATTTTGATATGCGTATCGTGCGTTTTAACTGCTCGCGCCCCTTGAAATTCTCTCCTGCCATTTCACCTTTTTCACCGTGCTATAAATATGTGGTCCTCACACTGTCATTTTCATGCTCCCAGAACATTTGCTATTGGCTTTGAGTTCTTTTGTCGATGAGTCTCCAACATTCCCAATATTCAATCGGTCAATCTCCCTCTTCTTTAGATTGGCTAAATGGATCCTCAACAGGTACTCATCCTAATTCCCAGTAGTGATGACTAATACTACTTAGGGCCACTAGGGAATACCGATCCGACAGTCGTAGTCAAACAAGAGTTACCCGTCCTCCTTATCGGCTCCATAATATAACATAGAGGGGTGGAGAAAAAGTTTTAGAGCTTGACCGACGGCGCTCAAGGGTTGGAGGAACTGGTATAGCCGAGTAGCAGCCCAAAAGAGGGAAGTCTAGGAGAGAATGTGGATAACAAGTCCCTTCCTTTGTCACTAGCTGATCCAAAAGCCAATGAGCCCTTAGTGGCCACAGCCTGCTATTTTTGGCCGGATACATGTAACGCTTTTATGTTTAGGCATGGTCCGATCGGCCCAAAGCTATTGGACATTGCACAACTTTGTTGTTTAAGGTCAAATGGAGAGCAGCCATCGGCCTTTCGTGCAAAGCCTTCGTATAAGCTGATTCAATCAAAAGGAGAGGGTTGGAACAAGTATATAAGTAACAACCAAGGATCGGGCTCAGTATCGGACAAGGAACACATCGACTTCCTCAACATGTGGCTTGACAGATTCCTCTTCTATGGGGTGTCGCTTGGGCCAACACTAGTTTATCAAGTCATTGTAGAGCAGTTCATCGCTGGTCATCAACTAGTGTTAGGGAAGCTTTTCCTCAGAGCAGTCTTCTAGATGATGCATGCTATCCACAATCGGCTGTTCACTAGGATGGGCCAATATTCAGTTGGCAATGTTGGTGGCTCCTTATGGTTCATTTAGGTCTGGTTGTATTGTTTGTTCAATTGATCGTTTGGTATTGATTCTAGTGAAGTCTCACCATATCCTTTGGAAGGAACCTCTAAGGGCCAAGAGCCAGTATTCAAAGATAATTGATCATTCGGTGAAAAGTTTATACTTTGTTCCTACAATCAACCAAGACTCACCCTTGTCGGAGCAAGGAGGTTCCTAGCTTTTTTCTTTTAGCTCAATCAGTTGGACTTCAACTAGAGTGATTTCTTTAGCTATACTGAAGCCGACAATTTTCCCTGGCCCATCATTCATTCAGTTGGCAACTGACAGTCAGCGTACTCTCTGTCGGCTTACATATAAGAAAACAGACATACCAACCTTCCTATGAACTGTACCATCCTTCAGTGTACGCCCGATAGTTAGGGTTTGGTCAAGTATGCCCAAGTCTTCAGCTACTGAATTGGATAAGGCCAAGAGAACGGCTTCGCTATATGTCTAGCACCAACATCGCGCTGCACTTAGTCGATGATCTCCTACTTTGAAGCCTTCCTCACTTCAATCTGTAGACTCAGAGGGTCGGTAATTATTCAGTATGGTGGTCACTATTTGTGCTGCTTTGTTCCCAACAGAGCGCACTATATCGACTATGGTGGCACAATTGTTTCTAGATCTACCACCAGTTGAATCGGCATCGACTAACACCGCTAATAGTAGTTCAAAGTCTGGCAATGATGCTAGTTCCTCATGCTACACTAACACTAGCTTAGTGCATATTACCGGCGCGGTATCAGTTTTAATAGACTCATCCCTTAGCAATTATTTCCATTGCTTGAATTTGTTTATTAATCAGCTTGCCTAAACTTTTGTAGACCAAAGCCTCAGGGAAGAAGCCAGCCGACTCCACCAGTGCCTCTCAGTCAAGCAAACATTCTTGTCCTACTGCACTAGCCTTGGAAGGATACTCATCGGGCATGCTCGGTGTTCAAGCGCCTTCCCTCTCTAACCTCGACAAGTAGCAGCTAAGTATTTGTCAATCGGCTAACTTCTCTCTTTCTTTAATAATTGTCTTTTCATCAACTAATACCTGTAGCCAATCAATTTTAGAGAAAAAATGTGCCAAATACACCAAGGCTCCTGCCAAGAGAGGTTCAAAGCCTCAGGAACAAAGCGGTGAGAGCTCACTGCACACGTTGGCCACCGAGGGTAGGTTTTTCTTCGTAAGTTTCTAAACGATGAGTGTATTCATGTGTCAACTTAACCCATTTTAATTCCATTTTCAGCTGACCCCATTGGTGCAGGTGGCAAATATCCTAGCCAATTTGCCTGCCGTGTCCTTGGTGCCCAGTTGATTACCAAGCACCACGTGCTATCAACAATTCGACCTCATTGCATGACATCCCTCGCCACAACAACTCAATCTCATCATGTGACAACACCTGATACACCAATTTATAATCATGTTCCATATTCCATTAGTCAAGATTAAACTTTCATATTTGAAACACATATGATGTCGTGGCGTGGCTAAGCATACTAACACGGTCTAATCAACCCTTGTTGATTATAGTATTAACCAACTAGTAATAAACTAATCTAGGGTGATAATAGATCATGGCATACAAATGACAAGGTAGGGTATAGACCAAATGGTAGATTAACTAAATCCCAATTTAATTGAAAACAATTGTACACTTGAAATAATATGCATTAAAGTACAACAATATAGCGATTTTGTAAACATGGGTTCAACATGATCAAAGCACAACTTGCCTTAGAATAGCCCTTAATATTGCTCTGCACCTTGATCTTGAGATGATAGATCTTCTACCGATGCGTCGCACAATTCAACGTTTAAGTGAAACGAGAGAGAAAGCCAAATAAACACAAAAACAGAGAACAAAAAACTCCAAAATAAAAATCACCATTAAATAGATCTCAATTTTAATTTTTTAGAAATTTGAATCACCTCAATAGGAGCTCGTATGAGGGAGAACGAGCTCGAGGAATATTAAAAAATCTAAAAATCAGAAAATTAGAAAATCAAATAATATCCAAAATTATTTTTCTATTGAAAACCCAATTTATTGCATCAGCTGGTGTCAGCGTCGTGCTGAACCAACCAGATTGCAACACGTGTCCCTCGATCAATGGACTTGATCCATTAACCTCATTGGGTTCACAGTGAACCTTGTTGCTGCAGAATGCTCACAGACAGGTGGGACCAACAATGCTGACTGGACTTCACACGCAAGCACTAACCGAATAGTCACCTCATCCAAGATGCTAACATGGCACCTACGTTGCAATCCACACAGCTCCACGTGTCAACACCAGGGAAGGCTACGAAAGCTAGCGGCACAGAAGACCCTAGGGTCATCGGCTACCACCGACGCTTCCTGTGGCAAGCTCACGACCTTGCCTACCTCTTGACGTGATTGGTTCACTTCTTCACGACTAGCACGATGGGAGCAATGATTTGAAGAAGTCGGCTAGGGCTTTGTAGGTGATGGTGCTCTGACAATCTTCCGATGATGAAAACGTGCGCACTGGAGGCGAAGGATCTTGATGAACACAATGGCGCCGAAGATGAATCAAATGATTTTTTTGATGCAGTAGCTCATGACAAAAATAAGAGATTACAACAAAATAGCAGCTTCTTGACTAGCTATCTTAGGGTTCTGCATTGTGAACTCGAGGCGCTCCCGATGCGCACCTTTATTGGCCAAAGACTCCACGTGTTCACCAATTTGGACCTTGATTCCATGCCAAATATGGCTGGGACATAGGACAGTGTCCTACCTAATCACACAAAGAAGACGATGAAGAGTTGTACATGCGTCGCGATGGGCGGTGGATAGCGCATAAGCACAACACAATTCGGATCGTTCACAGGACAGGTGGCTATGATTAGCTAGAGTCCAAACCGATACCGAGCAATCTCTATCGCTCGCTTAAGATCCTATGGCAGTGTGCTTTAGGGTTTTGAACCTCATCAACATCATGGCCGGTCATTTTGATCCAACGGTTGACACTAAATCATCGGGCGTGACTTGATAATCACCATTGGATCGGCCATCAATAGTTGACGGATTTTAGGATTTTCAATTTAAAACAATTCCATTAATTAGATTAATTTGGTTTAGGCAAATAAAATATTAAGAAAACTCCAAGAAAATCTTATAAATACTTTAAGACATTTAGAACTCAAATACAATATTTTTGACAATACTTTATTTAAATTTTAAATATAATTAATTAGTTTTCATAAAAGGCCAATATAATTAATTTGAAATAAATTCAAATAAATACCGAAAAATCCAATAAATTCAAAAATCATAAAATGCACAAATAACATGATAAATTAAATAAAGGGAAAAATTGGCATGTTACAAATTTCTCCCCTTAACAGAATATTGACCCCGAGATTTAGGGCTAACTAGAGAATAGGTTAGGGAATTCCAATTTCAAGCTCCTTAGTAACTTCACTTTCTGAATGGTTGCTCCTTCAAACTCTACAAAAGCAAACTGAGTTAGTTCTGGTCTTACGCTCTATCACATCCAAAATCTTGATTGGCTGCTCTTTGTATGTCAAATCTTCCTATAATTCAATCTCTTCTATCAGTGTTTATTCCGCTGGCATTCTAAGGCACTTCTTAACCTATGACACATGAAACATGTCATGTACTCCTGCCAATGACTGCGACAGCTCTAACTGATAGACAACCTCTCCTTGACGAGTCAAGATCCTGAACGGACCAACATATCTTAGAGCAAGCTTCCCTTTAGTGTGAAACCTTTTAACACCTTAAGAGGGTAACTCGAGATACACAAAATCATCTGGCTCAAAATCAATTCACGACGACGATTATTAGTGTAGCTCTTTTGCCTTGGTTGTGCTATTTTTAGCCTTTCCTGATCATAGCAATTTGTTCTTCGGCTTCGTTGAGATTGTCAGGCCCAAACACCAAACACTCTGATATCTCATTCCAATTTAATGGAGTACGACAGGCATGACCATATAAAGCCTCAAATGGTGATATTTGTAAACTAGCCTGATAACTGCTGTTATAGTTGAATTCTGCATACGATAAACATTTATCCCACGATAGTAGCAACAAGAGCATATTCATTTTCATCAATGTCACTAGCACTAGAGTACTCACCATCTTCTCTGATTATCAGAGCACGTTGATTTGGATAGTCCCGCATCACATAGCCATGTCCCTTGCATCGAAAGCATTGTACTTCTCTTATACGACTAGTGGAGGCAACGAACGAAGCACTCTTTGCCGGAGCTTGTTTTGCTGTTGATTTGCTTGACTCTGGGGTGTGTGTTGGTGTAGAGGTAGCAAGAGCAGCAAATGAAGGAGCACATCCCAGAGTGGAAGACGAGGTTTTGGTTTGGATCTGAACAGACCGGAATGTAGTTGATCCTCCCGAATTACCTCGCGTCGTCGATCGCCATCCCTGTACTTCCTTTTATGTTTTTAAAGCAAGATGATACAAACGGGTGATAGAATTGTATTCTTTATAATCAAGTATGTCATGTATTCCTCATTTAAGCCCACTCAAAAATCTCGCCATTTTTGCATCTTCACCCTCTTCTAATCCATAATGCAACATGTCAATTTGCAATTCTATTCTTCAACAGATTTATCACCATGATTAAAGCGTCGCAACTTGTTAAGCAAATCACGTTCATAATATGAGGGAACAAATCTAGCACGCATGACTCGCTTCAACCCATCCCAAGTTGTAGGCACATCTTGATTGATTCTACAAAGTTATCACCACCAAACAGATACAAAACCAGTAAATTCACTAGTGGCAACTTGAACTCTCCTACGTTCAGAGAAATCATAGCAAGAAAATTTTTGATCTACCGCCAACTCCCAATCAAGATAAGTGTCAGGATCATATTTACCATCAAAAGGAAGCATAGTAAATTTCATTTTTGCCATAGAATCATTAAGTTCTTCCTGTCGAGCATGCTGATGTCGATGTACTCTGCACCGGGGTACCCTCTCCGCCGTAAAAGTAATAGGCCCAGAAAGTGGCCTGGCCCAACGAAAAGCCCACGTGCCCCCCTAGCGAGCAGCCTGGCGATCACCCTGTTAGCGGAATCTTGTCAGGCGAAATACGCCGACAGGCGAAACATTATGGTTTCCAGCCACGAAGATGCCCTCTACCGAACCATAATTTCCGTCTAGGGAGTAAACACCCTGTTAGCGGAATCTTGTCAGGCGAAATACGCCGACAGGGGCGCGCCAGGTAGGGGGCTAGTGGTTGGTTCATTCGGCCATCTCTCCAGCAGGTTTCGGTTCTCTGTTCGAAAGGACTTCGCACCTGGTGATGGCGGGTTCACACTCGCAGCAACAAGATGTGGCGGAGGCTAGTAGCTCCCGGAGCACTTCCCAGCGTTTTCGCTGGACGAGGGATCGCCTCCCATCGCCACAGCAGGAGGGTGGTGGCGCTTCCACGGCAGTGGCCGGGCTTCCGGTTCGGCCGATCGCCATGGAGGCCGCCACTCGGCCGAACACGCATGCGATCCGTCTCTTCGACCACCCTCCGGTGAAATTGCCGAGACACCACTGTCGCCTCCGTGGTGCGGGATATTGTAGGCTTCATGGGACGCTCGGCTCACCGCGAGGATGCCCGACCGGTCTGAGGCCGTCGGTTCCCCTCACCCCAAGGTGCTCGTAGAGCGCACCCAAGCTTCCAGTCACCCAAGCAGGAAGCGCTCTGGCCAGGCGGGCCAGAGTAAGGGAAAGGGTGTGCAAGAAGAAGGTCCCAGCTCCGTGAGGAGCCGTGGGGACCTGAGGTCCCATCTGGAGCTCCGGCGCCAGCCTCGCGGCGGTGATCTGCGTGACAGCCTGCAGCGTCGCTGCGCTCGCCACAGACGGATGGTCCCTGGGGGTGAGAGTTCTTCTCGTGACTCTCACCTTCAGGCTGAGGAGGAGGCCTGTTCCTCCGACTCTTTGGGGAGTTGCGGTCCGCCCTCCCCGGCATGGTTTCCAGGCAGGGGTCAAGGTGGGCGGCAAGATCCCCCCTATGGCATTGGATGCCAGCCGTTTTCCCGACGGCTGCGCCGCGTGGTGTGGCCCGAAAGGTTTCGTCCGGCTTCCATTGAGAAGTATGACGACACCACCAACCCAGAGGAGTTCTTGCAGGTTTACACCACTGTGGTGCATGCCGCTGGCGGGTCTGGAAAGGCCATGGCCAATTACTTCCTAACGGCCTTGACGGGGTCCGCCCGGTCCTGGCTGTTGAACCTCCTGCGAGGATCGGTGCACTCGTGGGAGGAGTTGTGCGACCTCTTTGTCGCCAACTTCCAAGGTGCATTCGTGCAGCCGGGCGTGGAGGATGATCTCCATGCCCTCGAACAGGAAAGAGGGGAGTCATTGCGTGACTTTATTCGGCGATTCTGCCACTGTCGCAATACGATTCCCTAGATTTTCGAGCAGTCGGTCGTCATCGCCTTTCGAAGAGGTGTGCGCGACCGCAAGATGCAGGAAAAAATGGCAAACCACGACATCGCCACCACCTCCGAGCTCTTCTCCTGGCGCTGAAGCGCAAGAAGTGCAGAGGCTCGGGGCGATATCCATCTGCGGCGAGGGCGGCAGGACAAAGCCGAGACTTTGAGGGGCCCCAGCCATGCAAGCAGGAGGACGCGAAAGTGCGGTTTCTGATGGGGTGCCCTACAATTGTGCGTATTCTGACTGAGGTTCAAAATTCCGGTAAATTACAAAATTTTGGTGAAATTTTGATTTTGGATTTCAGCCAAACACGAGATTAAACATGAGATTTTAAATCCTGTCTAGAAAAAAATTGTTTCATTTACAAATGCTACAGTAATTTCAGTGAAAGTTTAGCAAATTTTGTGAAATCTTGTTAATTTTGACAAGATTTTAACTATTTTTATCGGATTTCGATCAATAAATGTCGTCTTCTATGAAAATGTACTATTTGATCATACTCCGAAAAATTTATGGTACCTTCTTTAGTAATCTAGGATTTTGCGTTGCAAGTAACAGGGTGCAGTGTGCTATTCGATTCAAGATTTGGTAGTTGGGCAATATATGTTTTGACATTGAGCAAGTTATTTTTATAATGATTCAACATTTGTTCATCAATCAGTCTCTACACATGTAATTCCAGTAATATTTAATTAGGGTAGAACAACTCATCTTTGAACTAAACCACTGCCATCTTGAAAAATGTATCCACAATGACTCCCTATCCCTAACCTTAGAAAAGGTTGATGAAGAAAAATAAGCAAAATATATGTAATAATGTGAAAAAATAAAATATAACTAATGTGAGATCTATGCAATGATAAGATTAAAAAATAGGTTGCAGGTGTTATTTTTATAGTAGAATTAACAACTGATTTATTTGTATAGTTTGACAATGGATTTGGGAACGATCAAGCTTCTTTTGCGCTGTCCTAAAGGTTCTACTCGATATCTTGCTGGTGTAGAAGGGTTTGTTGAATTTGCATTTAAAGATAAGCCTGAAGGTACCAAGATTTATTGCCCATGTTATACATGTGTGCACACTACTCTACTACTAAGGGATGAGATATATGAGCATTTGGTGTGCAATGGGATACTTGAGAATTATGATCAATGGGATTTTCAGGGTGATCCTTCAGTGCAACACATTGGTAATCAGAAACCAAATTGTCATAATGATGGAAGGCATGCTAATATCGACCAACTGATTCATGATGCGTTTGAGCATATGTATGACGACATACCTATGACTGATGGCCATGCACCGTCAAAGGATCAAATTTAGAACACACAGTTTATAAACCGCTTGAAGATTCCAAAAAGCCTTTATGGACAAGGTTGTGAATTGACACGACTTACTTTATTTGTGCTTCATTTAATACAAAATCCATGAACAAATGATCAGATAAATCTTTTGGTGATCTACTTGAGATTCTGCATATGGCTATTCCAAATGGAAAGGAACTGCCCAAGAACTTTTATGAGGCTAAGAAGTTTATTTCCAAATTTGGCTTGGGCTATGAAAATATTCATGCATGCCCAAATAACTGCCAACTGTATTGGAAAGAAAAAAAAGATGATTTTTGCTCAACCTGTAAGGCTTCAAGGTGGAAGGATAAGAAACCTGAGTCCATATTAACAAAGAAGGAATGAAGGAAAGCAACGCCTAGCAAAGTATTACGATACTTTCCTATTAAAGAGAGGCTGAAAAGACTGTTTATGTGCAAAGAAACAACACCTCTCCTAAGATGGCATGATGAAGAGCGCACTAAGGATGGTGCGCTATGACATCCAGCTGATTCACCGGCATGGAAGAGGTTTGATGAAAAGTTCCCAGAATTTGCATCAGAGTCTCATAATATTCGATTTAGCTTGGCTACTGATGGGTTTAATCCATTTGGGATGTTGTGCTCTACGCACAACTGTTGGCCTGTTGTTTTGGTAGTATATAACCTACTTCCATGGTTTTGCATGAAAGATCATTATATTATGTTGTCCTTAATGATTCCTGGTCCTAGAAGTCCTGGAGATCGAATTCATGTGTTCCTTCAACCACTTTTGGAGGACCTAAAAGATTTATTTCAGAATGGCATGTCCATATATGATGCATCGAGAGATGAAAGTTTTACTTTGCGAGGGGCCGTGCTAATGACCATAAGTGATCTACCAGGCTTAGGAATGCTTGCTTCTCATATGATTCATGGAGAATTTGCATGCCCGCCCTGTGGTGAAAATGCATGGTCGAAACGTCTGAAGCACGGTCTTAAATCTTGTTTTATGGGTCATCGTCGATTTCTTCCTCTTGATCATCCTTATCGTTTGGATGCAAATTCATTTGATGGAACGACATGAGCTTGGAGCAGAGCCTATAACCTACTACGATCGTCCGATTTTGCTCGAGATCATTGCGCTTGGTAATTTTAAGAATTCAAAAACTTACAAGTCAGTAAGTAGTTTGTTCACATTGCCTTATTGGGACGATAATATTCTTAGATACAATCTTGATGTGATGCATATAGAGAAGAATGTGTTTGAAAATTGTTATCGTACACTATCCGGTTTAGATGGAAAGACAAAAGATAACCTCCAAGCTCGTCTAGATCTCGTAGAGATGAACATCAGAGAGGACCTCCACCCACAAGAAAAACCTTCAGGAAAGTTGTACTTGCCACCAACAAGATTTGCTATGTCTAAAAGTGAGAGACAAGCATTCTGTAAAGTTCTTCGAGACATAAAAGTTCCTAATGGTTATTATAGAAATATATCAAAATGTGTTAATGTTGCTGAAGGGAAAATTGTTGGTCTCAAAACACATGACTGTCATGTCTTGATGCAGCAACTCATGCCTATTGCTTTGAGGGGTATTCTTCCAGATGATATCATAGCGGTAATATTCGAGTTGTCTGCTTATTTTCGAGGAATATGTTCAAAAGTGCTTCATGTTGATGAGTTGGACCGTTTGGAACAATCAATTAAAATTACTCTGTGCAAAATGGAGATGATTTTTCCTCTTGGATTTTTACTGGTTATGGTTCATTTAGTAGTCCATCTAGCGCTTGAATGTAAGATTCTTTGGACCGATTAATTATCGATGGATGTATTTTATTGAGAGGTATCGATTTCGACTAGTACAAGCTTCATCCTCTCGAATCTTATATTTATACAACCTAATAAATCGATGATTTTACATGTGCCGCAGTACCTAGGAAATTAAAATCATATGTTCGCAACAAAGCGTATCCAGAAGCTTCAATGGCAAATTCATTTTTGGCAGATGAGTGTATGGTGTTTTGTTCTAGGTACCTAGAAGGTTTCTCTATGAAGCATAATAAACCATCAAGGAATGATGATAGTCTGGATCATACTGAGTTGAACTTATTTGGACAAGATTCGTCTTTGTTTCCTCCTATAGGGAAACCATTGGGAAAACCATCAAATTTCATTTTAACTGATCTAGAGAAATTGCAATCACATAGATATGTACTATTCAACTGTGAAGCTGTGATTCCGCATCAAGTAAGTGTTCTTTGCTTATTTACGTAATTTATATCTTGTATTTAAACTAATTACATGTCAATTCTCATTTTAGGAATATTTGCTCATCTCAAAAGGAAGAGATGTGACCGTCACCTAACTCCGAAAGCAATTGAACAAATGCAGAATAAAGAATTTCCCAATTGGTTTAGAGAACATGTAGGTATCCTGATTTGTTTTTTCTGTTGCAAAGAAAATTTTGGCTTACATACATAAATATATATATTGGGTGGATACAGCATCGATGAGGACATTAGATGGTTGGCTCGAGGGCCATTGGATGTGGCAAGAAGACATAGAGCATTTAACATTCGTGGATTCAGATTTAGAGCCAAACGGTATGATAAGGCGACTCAAAATAGTGGAGTTGTTGTTAATGCAAAGACGTCTAGTTATTCTTCTGCAGATGATAGTAAACCTATACTTGGAGATATTATGTACTATGGTAGGATACTTGATATAATAGAGATAGACTATTATGGAAGATTTTCAGTGGTACTATTTAAATGTGAATGGGTTGATGTCACTCGAGGAAAGGGAGTACAAACAGATAAGTATGGCTTATCACTTGTGAATTTCTCACATCAAATTCACAAAGGTGATAAGATTGAGCATGAACCATTCGTATTTGCCAATCAAGTTGACCAAGTGTTCTATGTCAAAGACCATGTAAATCCAGGGTGGTCAGTTGTCTTGAAGATGAAGCCTAGATATGTATTTGACATGGGAGAGGATTGGAATGAATTAGAATGTGAACCTTATCTTGCCAGTACACTTGGGGGCCTTTTTGAAAATGCACATGACAGTCATTCATGGAGTAGAAGAGATGTAAAGGGAATTACTGTAGATGCAGTAGCTAAAGATCATAGTCCAAGTACTGATCTAGAAGATGAGTACTAAATTAAATGGTGAGGCATGTTTGATTTTTTCTTGTAACAGTTTTTCTATGATTATGTGGAATCTGACATTTTCCATTATCCTTATGTGTACTACTGACGCTCACAAATGCTTGAAGGAATATCTTTTTGTTATGTCCTTTCTTGGTCCGTATGATAAAGGAGGCGAGGATTTTCGGTTTGAGTGAACGATTGTGACAAATAATACTTGTATTTTGAGCTTTGATATCTGGACAAAAATGGTGAATTTTTATTTTAGTTTGGAACTTCAAGCAAGATTTTTCAAATTAGTCAACCCCTGTTTTCAAAATGCCATTCAGTTTAAAAGGAATTAACATGGATTCCCACAAGGCAAAAGGATTTTAAGGATTCAAGTTCAAGAATTTAAGAAAGTCAAGGTATTTTTCAACCGGATCAAGCGGCAAATGAGCCGAGCCAGGGGGCCGGCAGGCGGGAGAAGAAGCGTGGAGGGTTCCCGACCGGTGGAAGCGCCCAGCAATTAAATAGCCGCCGAATGGGCTCGGGGGAAGGGCGGGGAACTTAAAGCCTGGGAGGGCCAATTGGGAAATGGGGCCCGGCCAGAGGCTGGGAAAACTCAAAAATTGCGGAAAGCACCATAAAAGCCAATTACGGTTCAGAGAACAACAACCAATTTTTCGCAACTCAAAGGCCCCTAAAAAATTGGCCTTAGCCCATGGAAGCGCCCAAATAATTCTCAATAATTCTCAGAATTGAACAAATTCAAGATTCCAATCCGGGAATTGGCTCCAATCATCGTCGGTTCAAGGTTTTAACATTTAAATGGCTGGTTTCAAAACTTTCTATTTTAGCATCTGTTGTAGGTTCGGGCATGTGGGTATCACAAGTGAATAAGGCGGCGTGGGTGTTGCTTAGGGTCGACATTGTGAGATTTAGGCTAACTTGTGGAACAGTGTGTCTCTTAATTTTTGGAGGTTAAGCGAGATACATTATCTTGTCATGTAGATAGGAAATGGTAGGTTGGTGAGATTGGGTGGGTGGTTCTACTCCATTGATTTGTAGACTTAAACCTGTAAATTGTTATACCATTGTTTATCAAGGCAAAGGAAAATGCACATTGTAAATTGTTATACCATTATTAAGATGCCAGTACACATGTGCATACTATTTTTATTATCGGTGAGCATGCGCGTTTGATTGAAGCCTAAGGTGGGCAGGCTCGCTGAGCGACGATACAAATGTCAGATTCAGTTAGCTACCAGAATATGTGCTATTTCTTGTTAAGAAAAAATGTTGCGTTACATGTTTAAGAAAATCTTTATGGGCATGTACAATAAGGCATATATAACTTATCTATGAAAGTTGGGAGAAATGGAGGCCAACTAGTCATGCCATGTGTCACTTTTTTGCGAAAAGACCCTCCATAAATTTTGCAATGAGGCATGCCAAGTGCCAAGCATATTCTGTTTTGTTTTCAACGTGTGGCACTATCTGGCAATTCAAGCTAGCATTTGCTATCGAATTGAGCTAAAAATTTCACGGAGAACTCTCATTTGCACTGCTAACATGCCACAGAATTTTGCCGGTGGAATTCAGTCTGTGGCACATAGGAAAAATAATGGAAGTCAGCATATTCTATTTCGCTTTCATCTTGCGGCACTATCTGGCAATTCAAGCTATCATTTGTTGTCGAATTGAGCTAAAATTTTCACGGAGGACTCTTATTTGCACTGCTAACATGCCACATAATTTTGCTAGAGGAATTCAGTCTGTGGCACATAGGAAAAATAATGGAAGTCAGCATATTCTATTAAGCTTTCATCTTGCGGCACTATCTGGCAATTCAAGCTAGCATTTGCTATCGAATTGAGCTAAAAATTTCATGGAGAACTCTCATTTGCACTGCTAACATGCCACAGAATTTCACCACTGGAATTTAGTCTGTGGCGCATAGGAAAAATAATGGAAGTCAGCATATTCTATTTCGCTTTCATCTTGCGGCACTATCTGGCAATTCAAGCTAGCATTTGCTATCGAAATGAGCTAAAAATTTCACGGAGAACTCTCATTTGCACTACTAACATGCCACAAAATTTCACCGCAGGAATTCACTCTGTGGCGCATACGAAATATAATAGAAGTCAACATATTCTATTAAGCTTTCATCTTGCGGCACTATCTGGCAATTCAAGCATGTGTTTACTGTTGAAATAAGCTAAAACTTTTACGGAGGACTCTCATTTGCACTAATATCATGCCACATAAATTCGCCACTGGAATTCCGTCTATGGCACATAGGAAAAATAATGGAAGTCAGCGTATTCTATTGAGCTTTCATCTTGCGGCACTATCTGGCAATTCAAGCTAGCATTTGCTATCGAATTGAGCTAAAACTTTCACGGAGAACTCTCATTTGCACTGCTAACATGCCACAGAATTTTGCCTCAGGAATTCATTCTGTGGTGCATACGAAATATAATAGAAGTCAGCATATTCTATTAAGCTTTCATCTTGCGGCACTATCTGGCAATTCAAGCATGCATTTACTATTGAAATAAGCTAAATTTTTCATGGAGGACTCTCATTTGCACTAATAACATGCCACATAAATTTGCCACTGGAATTCCGTCTATGGCACATAGGAAAAATAATAGAAGTCAGCTTATTCTATTAAACTTTCATCTTACATCACTATCTGGCAATTAAATGATATTATTAATTTATGATATTTTTTGTTAATTTCGTTAATTTCAGCCCAGGAATACAAATTCCCTCCATTTGTCCTTCCCTCCATTTTTATTCTCCCCAATCTGATTTCCCACTCCTTTTATTTTCAATCCCAAATATTACGCTGTGGACCCTACCAGATAGTAAGCCCCCCACGTATACCAATCTACTAACCGCCCCGTACAAATCTTCGGCTACCATTCCAAGCAAACCTCCACGGCTCCACATTCCCCTGTGTAGATCATCCCTTCGACGCGATTGCAGATCCTGCCACGACGGCGGCGGCAATGGCTGGCCGCCGCCCTTCACGCCGCCTCGGCACCACTCGCCGGTCGCCACCCCGCCCACGCTGCGGCCCGCTCGCTGGCCTCCTCTCGCCCATCGGCGCAAAGTCGCAGTGCCTCCCTCAGAGATCACGGTAAATTCTAGCTTTAAGTCTCTAACCGTTGATCTTCTCCTTTGTGAGTAGATTAGGTCGAAATTTTTCCACGAAAGGTTCTCCACTTCGCCCTATCTTTGGCGGTGGCGGCGGTCAGACCTTCAAACCAAGCCGAACACCACTCGGACAATACAGCATGGAAACAGTAGGAAAAACGAAAATAACTCCAGATCGCAATGATCGAAACCACAGATGGATAACTAATATAACTCTAGAGCTATAGAACGAGGAAAATCATGATGTTCTTCATTCCTATTCCATACGAGTTTTTATACTCTGAATACATCCGAAGGTTTGCTAATGTAAAGGGTAAAGTTCAAGAAACAACTCAAGCAGTAAAAGTAAATAACGACAAAGAAAATGATAGCCCCATTACCCAATTACTGTATCCCGTCACTTAATCAGTTAAATTGGACTTGATCAAGAAAAATAGAATCTCCACCGTTGGTCTTCACTTAAATGAACTCGGTGATCCAGACTTTTAAATCGTTCTTCTTCCTTCACGATCGCTCTAACACGGGGTATTACCATTAATCAAGTAATCACACTATGGTGGCAAGCTTTGCTTATGTAAATTCAATGCAGTCTTCAGTAAAAAGGTAATTTCTCCTTCCTCAAGAATCCAAATTATGAGCGATTTGTTGGAGCTGAAACTAGACTCAATATGCTTTCCAACCATGTGGGCCATGACCTTGTTGCATGCTTAGATTATCTCCAGAATTGTTTGCAATAGGACAGACAATACATGTAATGCATCTCCCTCAGGCGTGTGACCAAACTTCGTCGTCCCTTGTAATGAACCTAAGTTCGACAAAAGAAGTAGAAGTTGGAAGCACCATTAAGTTGTTAAAATTTGGAATGAGACTTAAGTTAGCATTAACTTGATCTTGAATTTGTTTAGTGCGAGCTCGAGTGATCGGTCCTTGAAATTTGATTGAAGTATCGTGGCGAACATCTTGGTCGCTGGAACGACCAACTTGGTGATCCTAATCGATCACACTTTGAATTGTGTTGACATGGTCATCAAAGCTTGGGATGTCCTTATCATCCTCACCCTCTTGAAAAGGAGTCGTCCTCGACTCTATTGATCTGAAGAAAGGAGAGAGATCAGAGACATTGAGGGTCTTACACCATACTTGCTTGGAAGGTCAACTTTATCTGCATTTTCATTGATCTTTTGAAGCACTTGAAAGGACCATCTGCTCTTGGTTGCAAATTGCTTTTGCGTTGTTCTGGAAAGTGCTCCTTGTGAAAATGTACCCATACCCATGTCTCCTGGCTCGAATAACATCTTCTTTCATCCCTTATTGGCTCGTTTCTCATATTGCCTTGTTGTCCTCTCAATATTTTCCTTAGTATTCATGTGGAGTTGCTTTACAAATTCTGCTCATTTGCTTGTGTCAAGATTAGTTTGTTCCTACAAAGGCAAAACCAAGATATCTATGGGAGCAATAGGTTTGAAACCGTATACAATTTTGAACAAAAAAATTTCATGGTTGAATGTGTTGCCCTATTATATGCAAATTCTATATGAGGGAGGCAGTCCTCCCACATTTTCAAGTTCTTCTTTAAAATGGCTTGCAACACCATGGATAATGTTCTATTCACAACTTCAGTTTGACCGTCGGTTTGGGGATGACAAGTTGTAGAACATAGTAATTTTGTTCCAAGTTTTCCCTACAATGTCTTCCAAAAATAGCTCAAGAATTTAGTGTCTCGATTTGAAACAATGGTTCGTGGTATCCCATGCAACCACACAACTTCCCTAAAGAATAAATTAACAATATGTGAAGCATTGTCGCTCTTATGACATGGAATGAAATGTGCCATTTTGCTGAACCTATCAACTATCACAAAAACCAAATCACTCCCCCTCTTTGTCTGAGGTAAACCAAGAATAAAATCCATAGAAATGTCCTCCCATGGTGCATTAGGAATTGGTAAAGGTGAATATAGACCATGAGGATATAAGCGTGACTTAGCTTTGTGACATGTCTCTCATCGCAGCACATAGCGCTCTACATCCCACCGCATCTTTGGCCAAAAGAAATGATCAGCCAGCACACTTTTAGTTTTCTTGGCTCCAAGATGTCCCATAAGACCACCGACATGGGCTTCCTGCACAAGCATAAAATGAACAGAACAATCCGGGATGCAAACTTTGTTAGCTCGAAATAAGAAACTGTCATGCAAATGAAACTTCTCCTAGCCCTTATCATCACGACATTTGGAATATGGTTCAGAAAAATATGAAGCATTAGCATACAAGTCCTTGATACTTTCTAGTCTAAGAATTTTAGCATCAAGCTTAGAAAGAAAGCATGATGTCTAGACAAAGCATCAATTACAATGTTATCCTTTCCTTTATTGTACTTGACAATATAGTGAAAAGATTCAATGAATTCACTCCATTTAGCATGCCTTTGGTTCAATTTTAGTTGGCCCTTAAGATGTTTCAAAGATTCATAATCTGAATGTATCACAAATTCTTTGGGCAAAAGTAATTTTGCCATATTTCCAAACTCCTCACAAGAGCATATAATTCTTTATCATAGACAGAGTAATTGAGAGTTGGACCACTTAGCTTCTCATTGAAGTATGCAATGGGCCAACGTTCTTGCATGAGAACTCCACCTATCCCCACACCACTTGCATCACATTCAATTTCAAAGGTTTTACCAAAATTAGGAAGTGCAAGGAGTGGTGTTGTCATTAATTTTGATTTCAAATCTTCAAATGCCTTTTCTTGTGCTTCACCCCAATGAAAGGGACTTCTTTCTTGGTCAATTCATTGATGGGAGCAGCAATGGTGCTAAAGTCCTTTACAAACCGATGATAGAAGCTAGCAAGTCAAAGGAAACTCTGCACTTGGCTCTCATTTTGTGTAGGCAACCACTCACGAATAGCTTTGATCTTTTCTTCATCCACCTCCATGCCTTGACCTGAAACAACAAATCCAAGTGAAAAGATTCAATGAATTCACTCCATTTAGCATGCCTTTGGTTCAATTTTAATTGGCCCTTAAGATGTTTCAAAGATTCATGATCTGAATGTATCACAAATTCTTTGGGCAAAAGATAATTTTACCATATTTCCAAACTCCTCACAAGAGCATATAATTCTTTATCATAGACAGAGTAATTGAGAGTTGGACCACTTAGCTTCTCATTGAACTATGCAATAGGCCAACGTTCTTGCATGAGAACTCCACCTATCCCCACACCACTTGCATCACATTCAATTTCAAAGGTCTTACCAAAATTAGGAAGTGTAAGGAGTGGTGTTGTCATTAATTTTGATTTCAAATCTTCAAATGCCTTTTCTTGTGCTTCACCCTAATGAAAGGGCACTTCTTTCTTGGTCAATTCATTGATGGGATCAGCAATGGTGCTAAAGTCCTTTACAAACCGATGATAGAAGCTAGCAAGTCAAAGGAAACTCTGCACTTGGCTCTCGTTTTGTGGAGGCAACCACTCACGAACAGCTTTGTTCTTTTCTTCATCCACCTCCATGCCTTGACCTGAAACAACAAATCCAAGAAAAACTACCTTGTCAGTGCAAAAGCTGCACTTGGCAAGGTTAGCATACAAGCATTCTTTTCACAAAACAGTAAGTAAACATTTAATATGCTCAATATGCTCTTCCAAAGATTTGCTGTAAATCAAGATATCATCAAAGTAAACAAAAACAAACTAGCCGATGAAAGCTCTAAGCACATGATTCATCAATCTCATAAAAGTGCTAGGCGCATTTGTCAATTCAAAAGGCATGACAAGCCATTCATACAAGCCAAATTTTGTTTTGAAAGTAGTTTTCCATTCATCACCCTCTTTCATTTGAATTTGGTGATAGCTACTTTGCAAGTCAATTTTTATGAAAATAACAGCACCACTAAGCTCATCAAACATGTCATCAAGTCTAGAATAGGATGCCTATAACGGATGGTTATGTTGTTAATGGCTCTACAATCAACGCACATTCTCCAAGAACCATCTTTCTTTGGAACTAATAGAATAGGAACAACACAAGGTGAGAGACTTTTCCTTACATATCTTTTGTTGAGTAAATCTTGAAATTGGTGCTAAATCTCCTTTGTTTCTTCTGGGTTGGTGTGGTATGGTGGTTGGTTTGGAAGTGGAGCACCGGGAACAAGATCAATTTGATGCTCAATGCCTCTCTTTGGTGGCAACCCTAGTGGCACCTCATCGGGAAACACGTCTTCATAGTCTTGTAAAAGATCAAAAATAGCACTAGGCAAGGTAGAGGGTAAGTCGTTAGTTGAAAGAAAGTTGTCCTTGCACAAGAGTACAAAGAACTTGGCATTAGGTTCACTCAGTTCTTTGAAATCCCTCTTCCTAGCCATCATCACTAACCCCCCTTTTCCCTTTGGCTAGGTTCTTTGTGGCAGTGGAGTTTTATTTGGCTTTGAATCACTTGCTCACTATGTTTGTGGGTCTCACTCAATTGTTTCATGCTCTCTCACTGTTTTATTTTAAGATCATCCTTCATGAGCTCCTCCGGCGTTAAAGGAAGTAAAGTGATACACTCTCCTTTGTACTTGAAAGCAAGCTTATTGGTTTGACAGCAAATTTGAAAGTCACGATCATATAACCAAGGCCTTTCCAACAACAATTGGCACGCTTGCATTGGGACCGCATCACACTCAACCTGATCATGGTACTTTCCAATAGAGAATGGAACAATTACAATGTTACTTACTCGCAGTGCACCACAATCATTAAGCCATTGCATCTTATATGGAGCGGGGTGACGCCGCTGTTTTAATCCCAATCTCTCAACCAATTTTTGACTAGCAATATTATTGCAACTACCATTATCAGCAATGATCCTACATAGCTTGTCTTTGATCATGCCTCGAGTGTGAAAAATATTATGTCGCTGCCCATTTTCTTCTTTCACAACATTCACACTAAGTACTCGACGAGAAATAAAACAATTGTTGTCATCCTCATCAGCTTGGATCTCATTCTCACCAATACTCATTGCTTCATCTTGTGGAACATCTTCTTCTGGATCACTTTCAGACTCTCATTCACCATGCTCATTCGTAATCATGGTTCTTCGACTAGGACATTTAGTAGTAATATGTCTACGGCCATTGCACTTATGACACAATTTCTCAGCTATGCGATGATGATGCAGCAGTCGACGCCATGGAGGGTGCTACTGTACTTGCAGCAAGACGTTGATTATCTTGGTGAGCTATAGGTGAAGAGGCTGAAGAAATAGTTAACTTAGTAGCATGAATAGTTGGTACGGGCTTGGAAGTAGTACCTTGCAATCGAACACTATTTTCTGATGAACCAACTTGTTGGCGACTCCATGGAGCTAAAAATGGATTGGTTGCCATATGACCTTCCACATCCTTCTTGCTGAATCTTCCTCTTGGTGCGCATGGCTTGATCAACAAGTGTTTGCAAATTATCATATGGAAACATCTTAACAAAACCTGAAATTTCATCATTGAGACCATGCAAAAATCTAGCCATTTTTGATTTAGCATCTTCTCTAATTCCAGCATAAACCAAGAGTAATTCCATCACTTTATAATACTCATCCATTGATCTAGACCCTTGCTTCAAAGCCTACAACCTATTGCGAAGGTCACGCTGATAACTTGATGGCATGAAGCGTCTTCTCATCACTTGTTTCATATCAACCCATGAGTTGATATAATCATACCCCAATACAAGTTGATTCTCTTGTATTTGATTCCACCAAATGAGAGCATATCCAGAAAGATTGTGCTCCCTGAAAATTTGATCACATTGCTCCTCCCACTCAAGATTTGCATCTGGGCTTTCTCTTCCTGTAAATTTAGGAATGCTCAACTTGATTCGAGCAATGTCATCTTGGTCTGCCCTATGGCGATGACCTCTAGCATATCCCCCATCAACATGGGCAACACCTCGTATGTGAGATTGGTGCTATCCAAATCGCCCTTGATCTACAAAAAGGTTCTCATTATCATCATATTCCTCACCCGGGTCATAATCATCTTGAAATTCTTCATCATCAAAGTGCACACGAGGGCCAAAGCCTCGCCCGCGCGCTCCTCTTCGACGCTGTCTAGCATGGGTAGCCATATTACAACCATGCATGATTCCACGACTAGTAGGTCCATGACCATCTCCAAGGTGGTCACCATTCTCATCTTCATCGCCTCCAACCGAATTCTCATCACCAACTTCTTCATGAGGATTGGCATGGTCACGATGCCGTCCACCAACAGTAGGGAGACATGCATTTAACATCCTTTCCATGGCCTGCAATAGTGTGTTTTCTAATTGTCGTAGCTCAACTCTTGCAGCCAGAGGTTCTTCTTCTCCATGATTACTCCCACGAATACTCTAATTAGATCCTGCCATGTTAGTTTCTAGCAAAGCAATAGTGGAAATGGGTAAATTTGTGGAGTGACACAACCTCACCTCTTAATTAACAAAGTTATTACTTGTTCTAAAGAACTGCGAGTGTGCAATAGTGGTAGTACCATGGCTGTGATCATGTGATCGAAAGGATATTGAGTTGAAAGATCCGACTTTGGTTTTTCTGGTGGAGTTAGGAGGGCTGATGAAGGAGGGATAGTAGTACCACAATCTAGTGTTGTATACCACAAAGAATGTGGAGATGTTGCTACTCTATGCACCAAAGATTAAAGATTACCAATTTGATACTTGCAATTGCGCAATCCACAACACACCTCTTTTTTTGCAGGAAATGCAAACAGTAAGTAAGATGAACTTGGTGCAAGAAGATGATGGTGACCAGCAATGAGATGCAGTAAGACGACACAAGATCGATGGCACTAAGCAAAGGTTTTGGTAATTTTTAATTTTTTTTGAGGAAGTTTCAGTTTGTAGACTCAAGGACATGGAACACGCAAAGGAGAACACAAGAACAAGTGATAAACTAAAGCTAATATGTGGAATATGGTGAAACCTACCATGACAACGAAAGCTTTGATACCAGATGATGCGGCCTGATCTTCACGGCAGTAGGTTGACGAACCAAGTATATCTAGCTGCAAACATCAAGGGTAACTAGATTTAACCTGCCAAGGTTGGATGCGACCAAGTGATGGGGACAAACGATCTGAAGCCTGCTGGTCTCCAACTCGATCTCCGAACGATCATAGAACCACAAACCAGAACTAATCCACACAAAAGGACCCAAAACCTAGAGCACGAACTAGGGGACCCTAGAGAGATCTCTAGCAAGCCCAGAAGAACTCACAAGAAGAAAGGTGTAAGGCACTCATGCAGCTCGGCTGCAGTCTGATATAATGGTTTATCAAAATGATCCAAAAGTTTTTCAAAATGGATGGAGTACTAGAGTATTTATACTGGGAACAACCCTCCTAGCTTAGGTGTGAGAGCAATTCAACACATCGAAAGGTGAAAAGAGCAGCTAGCTGGTCATTCAATTATTCTTCTCGGGTCCTCGCGCGACTGTTAGGATTCTGTGCAGTCTTGAGTAAAAAGGTCATTTCTCCCTCCTCAAGAATCCAAATTATGAGCCGTTTGTTGGAGCTAAAACTAGACTCAATATGCTTTCCAACCATGTGGGCTATGACCATGTTGTACACTCAAATTATCTCCAGAATTTTTTGCAAAAAGACAGACAATACATGCAATGCATCTCCCTCAGGCGTGCAACCAAACTTCGTCGTCCCATGTAATGCACCTAAGTGCAACAAAAGAAGTAGAAGTTGGAAGTACTATTAAGTTGTTAAAATTTGGAATGAGACTTAAGTTAGCATTCACCTGTGGAGTAGAAGCAACGTTAATTTGCAAAAGATCGGAAGTAAGCTATACAAGAGGAGGTCAGCAAACTCCTGAAGGCTGGCTTCATCTGAGAGGTCTGTCCCTCGATGTGGCTGGCAAACCTTGTGCTCATCAAGAAGCCCAATGACAAGTGGAGGATGTGGGTCGACTACACCGATCTCAACAAAGCCTACCCTAAGGATCCTTTTCCTCTCGCTCACATCGAACAAATAGTGTACTCTACTATGGGCTGCGAATTGCTAAGTTTTCAAGATGTGTATTCGAGGTGTCACCAAATTAGCATGTCCATAGAAGATGAGGAGAAAACTACTTTTATTACTCCTTTTGGGGTATTCTGTTATATTAAGATGCCTTTTGGTTTAAAGTGTGCTGGTGCTACTACGTATCAACACTGTATTCAAAACTGCTTGAAATCCCAAATCAGGCACAATGTAGGAGCATACGTTGATGATGTCGTGGTTAAATCAAAAACTGGGGGCACCTTAATCAATGACCTCGAGGAATCATTCGACAATCTCAGGAAGTATCGAATAATGCTTAACCCCAAGAAGTGCACGTTCGGTGTCCTGTCCGGCAAACTTCTCGGTTTCTTGGCGTCCAGTCAAGGCATTGAGGCCAACCCACGCAAAATTGAAGCTATCGACCAGATGTGTCCTCCAGAGATGCTGAAAGAAGTGCAAACGCTCGTGGGCTGTATCGTAGCTCTTAGTCAATTGATCTCTCGGATGGGTGATGGAGGGCTATCCTTCTTCAAACAATCAAGAAGCAGGAAAATTTTGAGTGGGCCGAGGACACAAAAAGCTTTTCATGACTTGAAAAGGAATTTATCATCTCCATCAATTTTGATTCACCTAACGAAAAAAGGAGCTCTTTTTGTATATTGCAGCTACCCCTCAAGTAGTAAGTACAGTCCTGGTGGTCGAGCGGGATTGCCTGAGAAAAAGGCCAAAATCTAGAAGCTAATGTACTATGTGATCGAGGTCTTGCATGACGCCATGCTATGATACCCTCAAGTACAGAAGATACTGTGTGCCATCCTATTGACTTTCTGAAAGCTACATCACTACTTCCAGTGCACATGATTACAATTATGACGACATATCCGCTCAAGGAGGTAATACACAACCGATAGGTGACAAGTCGAATTGCACAGTGGATGGTTGAACCCAACATATTCAAGGTCGATTTTGCATAGCGGACCAACGTCAGGTCAGGGGTCTTAGCAGATTTCATCATGGAATGGACTCACATCGAGGAAAAGGAACATAAGATGGTCGATAACCACTGGACTATATTCTTCAATGGATCACTCAAGCTTCAGTGCTTAGGGTCCGGCATCTTGCTCAAATCCCCAACAAGTGAGGAGCTCAAATATGTCACCCAACTCGATTTTCAAGCTTTAAATAATGTTGCAGAATATGAGGGACTAGTCAACGGGCACTGAATAGCGGTGTCACTTGGGATCAGGCAATTACTCTTGAAAGGGGACCCACAGCTAGTTGTAAACCAAGTGCAGAAGGAGTACCAGTGCTCGAATAATAATATGGTGGCATACCTGAACGTTGTTTGCAAGATAGAGCACGAGTTCGAAGAGCTTAAGGTAAGGCATATCAAGCGAAGTGATAACTCCGCCACCGACAAACTTGTCAGGCTCGCTTCGCCTCATTCACCCACTCCTACAGGAGTCATCATTGAGAAACTCCTTAAACCATCTGTCTCCACTGTACGGGAGACATATGTTGCCCAACTTGACTAGCAGCCTGGTCGAGTCAGCGAGGTAGAATCTGCAGACACAGAAGCTGCACTACTTGAATGTGAAACCGACTTGGAAGACTCCATTTCAAGCCTATATTGAAGGTCGAGAGACCTCTGACGATGATACCTTAGCTGAGAAAGTTGAATGTAAGTCCAAGCTATACGCATTGGTAGACGGCAGACTCTACCAAAAGGGGAGTAACAGAATCTTGATGAAGTGCATCACTCAGGAAGATGGCAATAAAATAGTGCTCGATGTCCATGGAGGCATCTGCGGCAACCATGCGTCCTATCGCACTATAGTTAGAAAATTTTTCCTATATGGATTCTATTGGTTAACTGCCCTGTAGGATCAAGAATAACCGACTAGAGGGGGGGTGAATAGGAGGTTCCTAAAATTTTTCTTTTCTAATTTCAAGTTGCAAGATTACTAATCACGAATTGCAATTTTAACACTTTTAATACCAAGCACTTCTAGTGATCACTAAATTATCCCAACTACTCAAGTAGTCCAAATACAATTCTATACTAAGCAAGATGCTCAAATTGCTTGAATCGAAATTTTACTCAAGAAAATAAGAAATGCAAACCATAATACATGAACACAAGGATATATCTTGTGGTCTCGGAGACTTGCCGGTCTCCTCTACTCCATGTTGAGGTGACTTGAACTTCTTCAAACCGGCTCCACCCGCTTGAGCTGTCCTCGATCACTCGTGGTAGCTCTTCCCCGCTTCGGGTAGGCGAGCTCCTTGCCTTCACAACCAACCGGGTCTTCTCACAAGCTTCTTTGAGAAGATCACCTATTCCTCACGCCTCCAAGCCGTCTAGGAGGCGGCAACCTTCAAGAGTAACAAGTCTTGACGCTCGCTTGGGGTCGAATTGAGTGTCTAAAGGCTCACACTAAATGCAACACTCAATTTCTCTCCTCACTTGCTCTAAATGAGAATTGAATGCACTAAAGAGAGTATAGGGCTTTGCTAGAGCTCAAATATCTTCAATAATGGCCAAGAGTTACTGTAGAGGCCAGGTGGAGAGGTATTTATAACCCCAACCACCAAAACTAGACGTTTGAGCTCGAAATCCTGACCAAGTTAGGATTTCTGGTGCTACTGCCCATGTAGGACTGGTAACACCGAGCTCCATCCCCGTGGGCGCGTCAGAGCATTTAATGCTTTGACAGAGGCCATTGCTCAGTAGGTCCGATGCTACCACCCAGTGGGACTGGTAGCACCGGGCCACTTTCCTTTTTCGAGCCAAAAGGAGTGCTCTCTGGAATTTTCACACCGTGCCATAGGGCCAGTGCTACCGCTACCCTGGTAGCACCGGGATACCTTGGGCGGTAGCACCGCCCTTCAAGAAATTCCAAAAACCACCCCTACTGAAATTTTTGTACTAGGCTAAGGGGCCGATGCCACCGCTACCTTGGTAGCATCGGGCTACCATGGACAGTAGCATCGCCCTGCCTGGACTCAATATGGTGCACCTCTAGAATTTTTACACCGGGCATTGGGTTGGTGCTACCGCTACCCCGGTAGCACCGGGCTACCATGGGCAGTAGCACTGCCCTGCCTGATTCCCAAAAGAACCCCTCTCAAGTTTTTACACACCGGCCTTGGGGCCGGTGCTACCGCTACCCCGATAGCACCGGGATGCCCTTGGCGGTAACACCGGGATTCCAGAGGGTTTCTTTAAGTCTTATGAGGGTTTATAAAAATGGATTCCTATGTGACAATGCATGAGTGTAATTAATTGTTTTGAGCCTTTAGACCTTACACTACAAGGAACAGGTAAAAATTCGTGGGCCAAAAACCCACGAATTTAGGCCAAAACCCACGAATTTATGTTAAATTCGTGGGCAAACCGTCGAATTTAGTTCACGAATTTAACTCGACGAATTTAATCAATTAAATTCGTGGGTTACTGAAAATACCCACGAATTTAACTTTTAAATTCGTGGGTCCCAAAAAACCCACGAATTTATTTAAATTCGTGGGTCACCAAAAGCCCACGAATTTATTTAAATTCGTGGGTCACCAAAAGCCCACGAATTTAACTAAATTAAGTGGGCGTAAAAACTCCATTTAATTTATTTAAATTGTGGGCCAAATCAAACCCATGAATTTAGTTAAATTGTGGGCGATCTAAACCACAATTTAGTTAAATTAGTGGGCCAAATAAAACCCACAATTTAGCTGTTAAATTGTGGGTATTCTGGGCCCACAATTTAATGTACATTTGTACAAAAAAATATATATATATCCACGTCGACAGATAAAATATATGGCCTAAAAATGAATATTAATTTATGTATTATGCAGTCAATATTAATTTATGAGATGCAAATCAAGCCGGTGATTCTTTGTTAAGGCATATAACAAAATTATAAAAGCAATTCTAGAAGCCACTAGTCAGCAATTCTACATCTTTAGAAGAAAAATAGTGCAAGAGTAGGTAAGTACAACTCTTAAAAGTTTTGAAGCTTATCACAGAAAATATAACAACCAACCTCAACATGCAGAGAAAGCTTGTCAATTTGATCATCATCTTGACTCGATCATCAACTCGGGTTTCTTAGCATAGACCACGACAATTCTGTCTTGGTTATGCGCAGTAGCTAGTGGTGATTCGATCATCTATGATGGGGAACTTCTCATCGCATCCAAATCTGGTACAACAACAATTTTACTTAGACCAGATGGGAATCGTAGATATATCTCAACTCTAAAAATCATCGCTACATAACATAAATCATGGGACTTTTTTTGTCTACTTCACAAGATGAATAAATTAACAATCAGTAGCCCACATAAAGGACAACAAGACAAAACAAAATGTATGTATGCTCACAACTTGTAGATAATATAGAATTATAGTTGAAAACAGTTGCCTAACTCAATTGTCACGTTTAACGAGCAGATAGTTCATAACTTCAAAGATCTGCTATTAAAATGGTTTCATCAATATTAAGCACTAACAAGAACGGCGAGTATGTAAGATTTATAAACTAACAGATGAAACGAGAGAAATAAAAGGGCAATTTCATAGTCTTGCCGCAGCGGTACATCCACCCGATTAACAGTTCAATCAATCAAGAATTGAAGATGCTAAAGGCTAATCCAAAGCGGGTAGAGCGGTAGTTACCTTGAAGAATTTGATCTTTGAGGAATGGTAGACATGCACAAAAAGGAAAGGAATTGGTTAGAATTTCGATATGCCATCCTAAATTGATAAAAAAGTCTCAGAGAGTGTTAAACATCAAAAACCTTTCGAGGGGATTATCTTTTCCACGGGTCAAATCAATCTTAACATTGCTGACCGCAACATCCTCTTCCTTCAGCAGTGTCCCAGAAGATTTCTGAAGACAGGCAACATCAAAGACATGAAACTTCTATTCTTACGAGAGGTCAAGTTATAGCACCCAACTCAAATGAGCAAAGTAGGCATGAACCTATGAACAAACTATGTCTCTCGCAGCTTATATCCTTGAAATGCTCCAGTTTGTCCTTTGGAGCAGAATATTGATTGCGAAGCGCAACTCAAAGAAAATTGAATCGTTAATAAATTCCACATAAAGAAATACTAACTGAATCAACAAGGACAAAACTATGACATAATGTAGACACTTTGTATTATGTAAGTATGTGACAGAAAAAAAATCATTTTGAAGTCTCAAAAGTAAAATAATTATTATAGAGTGACTTCCATGTAGTATTACTTTGTGCATGAGTGATCAATTTTATGCTACAACAAGCATTGTCAAGAAAATCACGATTCTGTACCACAAAGCACATCTCCCAAGACACAAAATGACCTTTTCCGTCCTCACTTTGTACCAAAGAATCGCTACGATGAAGCGAATGGCTACCATTTAAGACACATGCGTGCTACAGGAATCTAGTTTGTCGAATAGAAGCTGGGATAACCACATCCATAGCGAAGCATCTTTGTGATATCTGATTCATTCATTCTTTGAACACAAGATCGATATAACGAGCCGTAACATGTCTAATGCACAATAGAATTGACAACATATATGTTAGATGATTTGTTCTTGCACAACTTGATCTTTGAGAAGGCGTGCTACCTTGTAGAGCTCTCTCCGTGAATCGTTGAATGATTTCTTTTGCTTTCTTGAGTTCCTTTGTTGGGGAGCGATTCGATGGTTTTAATGATTGTGTCATCTAACTGGGATTTCAGGAGACGTGGGCGTGAGAGGAATAGATTGGACAAACAACTACAAACATATAGGAAATAACGATGAGATAGCACCAAACCTTCCAAAAGTCTTGAGGATCTTGTGCATGCAAAGATATCCCCAAGTATTCGTTAGCTTCAACAAGTGCGTCCACAAGCTTGAACCATTTTTTGTAAATCTCTAGTAGATAGCTCTCCACCGTTCGATAATTTAAGCGAAAGCAATGAACACTAAATCAAGAATTCAGGAACATAACCAAAAAAATGTACTCATCCAACTCGGCGTAAGCATCCAACGAAACAAAAGGAAAATCAATGCTTCTGACTTGCAAATAGGTTTTCAGAGAAAGATTTAAGTTTGTCTAGGGAATTAAGTTGTCACTTCAAATTATTTCTGCTTTGGGGTTAACTCAAAAAGCATCCATCCTCTCCAATGCAAGTACTACTTTACTTGCTTGTTTTTAGTTAAAAATAACTGACCAAAGATAAATTTGGCGGTTTAGAACATTTTGTGTGCGATTACTAATCGCTTGTCACTAATCGACCTAATACAATCCCAACTTTTTAGTTTATGTTAACATAGTTTAAGACATGCCTTCTCGAGAAAGACATATGAACCCATTTCATTTAAATGGCCGGTTTGTTGAGAAAAACATGAATTAGTCGAGAATAGCGTGCGAGGACAAAGAATTCTTCCATATCGCATTAGGTTAATTTAAGCGAGTTAGCAGATTATATTAGTTCAAATGAAGCACACGTGATGTAACACTATTTGGTATAACTTTGCATTAATCTGGAAGCAAAAAAGCGTGGTCCTAAGAAATTAGTTCAACCGTTTAAATTTGAATTTGAAGTTCTAAACTAGTAGGAAAATAAGACATGAAGTAAAGATTATCCTAATTCATGAGAATATTAATATATACGATGGTAGAAGCATGAGATTTGGTACATGGCACTATAAAGTAGTTTATTTGGTATATGCTACTGTCTAGTTGCATTTTCAAAATTTGCATGTCGAAGTTCAAGCCATACTGGATCATGGTCTTCTAACAGGACCTCCTTTTTTCTGGGGCTGAACGATTTTTACTCGCAACCTTTTCTTTCAGTCACATATAACAGTACCCTCTAGCCAAAACAGTTTCAAAACCAATTTTGCAGTTCATGCTTTATTAGGGCAAGTACCACACAAAACAAGTGTTGTAGCACCAAAACATGAAGCTTGAAGCCAGGCTTGTGGAATGTAGCTGTGAGAACTGCAAAAATCTCTTGCTCAATATTCAAAAAATAGGTTTTGTAGAACTGATTTTGGAATCTCAAGCTGCAAGAGAATCACATCAAACAATAAGCTTTCAAAAAATTATATCTGAGGCAACAAAGTATGGACCATAATTTCTACCGAAAATTCTTTAGAATTTCCAACAATAGACTAAGGCCGGTCTCGCAATGTTTCTCTCTGTATGTCTAAATGCCCAATAGAGTTAATCAATCACAAGCTTCAATTCTTTGAACCAAAGCAGGTCCAATAATCGATAAAACAAAAGAATATGGGATCTTTGCCTATAGATAAATGACACCAAAGGCAAATGAATAATTGAAAATAGCTAGTACTTAGTAGTTGTTGTCTATTGATAAATAACACCAAGGCAAATGAACAATTGAAAATAGCTAGTACCTAGTACTAACGACTTGAAAGCTGAATTAACGCTTGGAAGCAATGGGTGCCAATAGCATGAAGCAATGAAAAAATTTAAAGGCGATGCTCGGGATAATCTTGAAGTTCTTAGTAATCATCGGCAAGACAGAACAAAAGTAAAATCTCTGTTAATTGAACATGATCGGTAGCAAAAATGACTTAGCAGATAGTATTCCTACCTCAAGAGTACTTGGAAAACAGCCTCAAATATCGAGGCACATCTTCAAGCATTTCACCTTTGTACTGCGGAAAAAAAATTTACCATTGGAAACTATATATAAATCTTTGTGAGTTTTATCTGAAAAAGGGACACAAAGAACATGAAAATTGGTAAAGTAGAAAGCGCTAGTGATTGATTACTACCAATGATTTGAATTTCCATCTACACAAAACACAAAATGGGTATGTCCAGAAAGATTAGTGAAATTTGTGGAAAAAAGTGTGGTCCAAGCGAGCTCGCAACACTTGTGTTTGTCTGCAAGCACAAATAGCAACATCATATCAATTACTACAGGGCAAATCACAAACAACAAATTATGTTAGTACCCAGGAGGCGTTTTGTGCAATTGTTGACAAGGAAACTCAAAATCAAATAGCATGTTGCCATGTTCTCACCTTAGGTATACTTTAAGAACAAACATACCATAATAAAAAAAAATAATGTTGCTTAGCGGTGACCAAATACAATGTTTAGTGAGTGTCAAATGAAACCACTTTAATTTGCTTAGGTGAAAAACATTCCAAATCTAATATATCAAGATTGGATTGTAGTGTAAGTTTATGGTGGGTGCATTTTGGCAAGTTCAGACCAGTATTTGTGCTCTACACAAAGTTTGGGTATAGCTACCTACTTAAAATCCACAAGGTGGCGTTCAGGAGTTTCAAGCACATGATACCAGCAAAACAATAAAAGGGCCTCCTTTGAAACATCAACAATTCTCAAATAACTAATACCTGCATATAGCATATTAGTTCATGTTTTAAAGGAGGCTAAGACATGCTAAAGAACAAAGGTTCTTAATATTTTCTGCAAAATCAAAACCTTATCATAATCCAAAAGATCTCTTACAAATTTTTCTAATTACAAACAGCAGAAAAATCAAATTTGCTCTTCTCTTATAGGCCACATACTGTCAGTCCAAATTTGACCAACTGAATTGAAGAATGCCACGATATATTCCCTCCAGAAAAATGAATTGAAGAATGCCATGATATATTCCCTCCAGAAAAATAATGCAATTAACATCTTCAAGCCCCAAATATCCACACGTATTTATGATCTTAAGTTATCAGCTTTATTGTAGATTTTAGTCAACATAAAGGCATATTATCATTTGTCAACGAACTTAAGAATTCAGATCAATGATGTTATACGTTCTCGATATTCTTTTTTAACAATAAACACGGTCGATTGCCAAAAGAAAAGAACAATCTAGTTCACAGTTCAAGAATCATAATTAAAAACAAGAAATTTGACTTAGACAAGACAAGAAAGTGGTGCATTGCTAGTTTGCTACTATGGAAAGATTCCATTTGAGGATTCTTATTAATGCCAAATTGTCCGGATGTAATAGCGATACTTGAAACTACTAAATGGTGGCTACTAAATTTTGGATCATTGAGACATACAAAAAAAGCATTCCAAGTTCATGCAGATTGAAAAGAGTATCTTTGTCCTTACGATTATCACACAAACTTCATTAGGTAGGAGAGTTCTGTGGGGTCTGTTGTACCCATCAAATAAAAGCGATCATCAATTGGTAGCCTTCCTTGCTTAATTCCTTTTATTTCTGTTGAGCTATGAAAACTAGCCTAGATTGCAAGTATGCCTCTTCTAGTGGAATCCCGAAATAATCATTCGTGCGACATCGAATCCTCCATGTCGGCATAGCAAAATGCAAGCTGTAATGACCAGATGAAAAAAGAGGTGTCGATCAAGCATAGCGGTTGAATGAAAAAATAAATTAAAATGGTAGGCTATTGAACTTATAACACAAGAGTACAAGTTCTAGAGCATAAAGAAGCAAATATATATGCCAAATTGTGCTTTATGCAAAGTGCATGAAGAATGCAACCACGATATTTCAAGCTAACATTTTAGGGTATCTTAAGTAATCACAATGAGCGTTCTCGGCCCTTCAATTGCATTCATATAAGCTCCATAAAGTACTCTTACGTATGTGTTAAATGCTCGTCAAAGAAATATATAAGACTATTAAAATAAGAAAGAAATATAACAGAATCATATAACCAACTACAAAACAAGGTAACTACTATAAGAAGTAAGAAGGACCAAAATATCTAGTAATAAAGGTAGGCTGCATAACTATAAGAAGTCAACTGGTATTAAATTACCTGGTATTAAAGGTAGGCTGCATAAAATAAAATCAGAAGTGGCATGATAGCCCAAAGGGACATAGTGCTGACAATGCCGATAAGAATAAATGTTGAGAGCAACTTCAGTTAGTCCATAGCAAAAGAAGAGAATGGTCACCACCCACATCCCTCCCAATGCATTTTTCTAGCTGCAAAGATAAAGGTAGTAAGTAAGCATATATTCTAGGGCATCATGATCTATAAGCATGTCTTACAGAATGTTTAACATCTCAACTTTATCATGCCATCATGGATTACTAGGTTTTTATCCACATATGGCAGAAAATGAAGCTGATTGGTAACGAGGACCCGAGTTTTGTGTCGTAGTTCTTCTTTGATACATTTGTCAAATACCGCACATGTACTCGGGACATTAGTAATAAGATTCGTAGTAGTATTAGTACAATAAACAGCGAGGAAAGGAACACACAAGATGAAGTATAAAACAATCTTGAACTCAAACATCTTTGGAAAGAAGAAAACTAAACTGCAGCTTGCTTTATCCACCCAAAATCCAAGAGAGACAAGTTGAGGTAGAAGCGGAGATGGCATCGGAGGAATAAACCTAACTTTGTTATTAATCTTGTGGAGCTCGACTTAATATTTTTCAATAAAGCTTCTGCACAACATAAATTAGTTAATGTGGTATACGCAAATAGAACATATATAAAGAATAGATCTGTAGCAACAAAATAGGTAGATGCTAGATACTTACTTCCCTCGGAGTGTCTTCCTTAGCTACGTTCATATTTTCCTCACTCAATTTGACCAAAAATTCGGACTCGCGTCATCTCGGTGGATTAGCAGCAAAATACAAGACATGCCACATAACACTCAAAATACAAAATTCCATACTCATACTAAGTCACCGAAATGTACAAAATTTCGGCATGACCTCTCTAGTAAATAGGACATCCACTCGTGAGACAAAAAAATATTTGCGGTTATAATATATATATCAATCTCACAAGAAACCGAAGGAGACATTCTAGCAGATCCTTCGCATGGCGGTATCCATCACAACAAGTCATCACAACAAGTCATACACCACAACAAGTCGTACATCACAACAAAATTTAGGTCCATCACAATAAGTCGTTCACAAGGTATCCATCACAACAAGTCATAAAGTCCAACCGTCATACACCAATCGAGCTCACAATGGAATTCATGCCTCGGGGTTGTTGGAGTTGTGGGCGCTACCACCACCGCCGGCGCTGTTCAAGATGTCTTCTATGATGTAAATCGTTAATACGTCTTGGAGGGCGTGACCCAGAAACCTGCAAGTTCAAGATTAATCTTTTAAGCATTCAATAGAACCAGTGGCAACAATCTATATGAAGGAAAATGATGCACTAGTATTCAATGGTAGGTTCTATAATCGATAGCAATTAAGGACACAAGCTATCTAAATTAACAAACCAATCTAATCTATATATATAAGCAATTTTAACCACTGGCTTCATTCATAGAGTATGCGAAAATGGTTCTCTTGGGGTTGCCTATGCTCTAGAGTAAGTACTGATTTCTTGACTTAGATTCCCACAGATCTTACATTACTCGCTTTTGAAATATCTTCTTTGGAGGATCAATTACACACCGAGCCAAGCAGGAAATTAACTAAGTGCGGTTTGAAATGACAATTAAGTAAGTAGAGTCACACACGTTAGACAATATGCTAAAGTGTGGCAATTCTAGCAATGATATCCTGGGCTATTCAAAGGTATTTTAGTGGAATGAACTCATCTTAGCACGGTGTGGGGAATGCACTACTAGTTAGTAAATAAAAAGGTAAAGGTAAATTAAGTAGGGCGGTCCACAACAAGGCTCTTGCTACATACAAAACAAGAGTCTACGCTTGCTTTTGTTCTCACGCCAATGGACTAAAGACTTTCCCAACCCATATAACACTTGTCTTTGACCGGTGGCCTAATAGGTAAAAGAGGATATGCCATATAACAAGAGTTCGGTTTGGCTTTGGCAGAGCTTTTCTTGGTTGGCGGGACGAGAGGATATGCCACGTAAAGCTTCTTTTGTTGAAGCACATCACCATATAGATGAAAAAGAGTTCAAAGTATGTCTTTGTGCTTTGTAAGTTCTAATAATTTGGTGGAAGACCCAAACCACAACCAAAGCTCACCAACCGTACAAATGAAGTATCTTGTTAAAGAAAGTAATGATGTGGATGTTTGATATTCATACCATCATAAGCACCTAAGCATCGGTGAATAGACAAATACGTGGTGTCGCCCGAGGTGTCATCTGAGGTGGCCGCAGGCCCACGGGTTGAAGTACATAGGCATTCCTTGGCCGGCATAGGTGGTGGGTACATGTAGAACGGGTTTGGAGGTGGGAGCCCTGTAAGGCATAGACAGTACATTATCGACATATAAATCATTAGTTCAAATTTTGAATAACGAATTGAACCGATCCGTCTTTACTGTGGTGCCTCTCCTATAGAAGGTGGTGCATCGTGGAGTGAACATGTAGAAAGGACGAGGAGGTGGGAGCTCTGTGGATCATAGTTTGTGATATAAAGTATACATAATAGAGTTTTTAAAAATAAAGAATGCATGTGACAATTTCATATAACCCGAGGTGCATCTCCTAGGGTGGTGCTGCATCCCGATGAGTGATGCTTCTCCTTGTGGTGGTGGTCGCAAATGTGCGGAGCGTGATTTCTGAGCTAAGTAAATTAGAGAGTAATGAACTCAAGTATCTTTACAGGCCATAACAGAGGGCGAAAGCCGCACGTTAGGTCCAAGAGATCCAAGAGATTGTGACGATTCTTTGCATATAGATTGTTTGTTAGATTTTAATCACAAATGTACAATTGAGCGATTTGTTTAAAGTTGAGATTGTACTGCAGATACATTGTCATGTATTCGAGACCTCTCGCTTGACGAGCCTCATCTCGCTTAGCGAGCCTCCTCTCGCTGACGAGCATCCTCCTGCGCTTGTGCTTCCGTGTGGTCCTCGGCAAGCGGCAATACTCTCGTGGCGAAGTCGAGCCTCGTGGGACGGCGATCGCGATCCACAACTCCGTCCCCATGGCCCACCTACAAAGCGATATATCTTGAAATGTGACCATGCAACATTTGTGTTATTAAGAGAGCGAAAACAATAAAAATCAGTTTTATTAACGAACCTCCCATGCTTTAGGCCCCCTCGGCGTGGTAAAACGCTTCCACATCGGCCGTGGCCCTCCAATCAAACTCCGGCCCATGGCGTTGTGTCATTTCTTACGCATATGACGTCGCAAAACAGCATATTGGTGCTCCGGATGTAAATTTGCACAAACATATTGTGTCATTTATACTTACCATCCTCGCGAGAGCACCGGTCGTCGCACAAAGCATCCGGGTTCGTGGATCCTCACCTTGGTGCCCTCGGATGTAAACTTCGACAAAAGTGGGAGTACTCCACTTTGACCTCCTCTGATGCAAAGTTAGAAACATAGTGACAAATTCACTAACAATTATAATACCGATACTTACCATGCGTTGCTCTAGGCCAATGTGTCCATCTGCGCCGTACTTGTGCTTCCCCATTCTACTTCTTCTGTTCCCTCGATTTCTATTTGATTTTTCTTGAAAATCCACCGACGCCCGATCTGGCACATCCACCTCCAAGCCTCCATGTCCTTCATTATCAATCGACCGAGCTCTAGAGATACTCTTGTTACATCGGTGTATCCTCCTCGCCTCTGGTCTTCTCATGTTCACCTTCTTCACCCTCTTGTAAAAATGGATGCGGCTTGAATCCGTGCATTCTTTGAGCGAATCTCCGACAACCTTTTGTGCCGCCCTATTGAAGCGCTTTTGGCCTTCTTCACGGTGTTGTAATCGTCTTCGTTCTCAAGTCGGAACCTCTCTGCATAGATTACACATTGTCAAATTGTATTTGCATTTAAAGCAATACTCAAATAGAGTAAATACATAACATAAACTCACCCGAAGTCAACCCAATTGCATACGACATGTTTGGTTGTCTTCGTTTCCTTCACGTTACCTTCAACGCCCGGTGCTTGCGGTTGTGGGCCACGAATCTATCCTGCTGACTCAACCATGCGGGGGTAGTAGTAGCGGCCAAGGGCTCCCAGCACGGCGTTAACCTTTGTAATGTGGCCCCTCCCAGTCCAACCCGGCTCTTTCCAGTGCCTACAACAAAATACAAGACAAAGATGCATGAAAACAATAAGTTGTCACTTAGCTCATGCTAAAAGAAAAGACATGAAAGATATAACTGTTACCTGCTCCCGTGTAGCTCTATCAACCTCCTATCGGCCGGGTTGCATCTCGGACGAACTGAGACGCTTTTACAAAACCTGAAATGCAAATCATTAGTTCATAGACATTACAATGTAAATATGGATATTAAATGCTAATCCAATACTACGCATATACCTGATGGTACCCGAAGAAGTCCCGCCCTCTTCAAGTGTCTCTAAGGTCACCGCCAACTCCGCATCTGCTGCTGCCTCGGCCTCGGCGTCTGCATCTGTCGTCCCACCGCCACCACCCCCAACGTCCTCCTCGTCGTCCGCCTCGCCCAAGTCCTCATCCTCACATCCCACCTGCCCCTCGTCCTGAACCCCCACCCGCCTCGTCACTGAACCCCCACCCTTCGTCCTGCTGGTGGCTGCTCTCCCAGTGTTCTCGTTCGCTCATGAAGCACCTCTGGAGCTGCTCTGCCATTTGTCTAATATCATGACCCAGCAAACATAAATGCTGCCCGCCGTCGAGTCTGAGCATGGAACCCTGCTCCTCGACCTTTTGGAGGACGACCGTTGAACTTGCCTTTAAGCTTGTCAACTTTGATGCTGAACATACTCATCTGTTCAATTTTGACAAGAGTTAGTACACAGGTCTACAAATAATTTTCAATAACTTGCAAAAATGAATGAGACAACAATAACTTGTAAAAATAGTTGTTATTGTCCTTTACTTGGTATCATCAACCACACCTGGTTTGATAATTTCACAATTTATTCTTTAGTTACCAATTACTTGCAACAAGATATTGTCAAGGAAATAGAACTCAAATATGACATTCTTCTCAGCATGGCATTGAAACAAATAAAGGAGAAATTAGTACAAAGGTACAAATTGAAACAAATAAAGGAGAAATTACCATAAGAAAGCGAATAAACTAGTGGCACTCTTAAGAGAAAAGAGAAGCTTCTTGTGACCGTGACCAAAATTGCGCTTCCTCATGTACCATTAATTGTAATAGAACATCGATATCAAGCAGGTCATTCCACTTCCACTCATCAAGCACATCTTACAAAATATACATATCAAAAGTAAATCGGCGTCGAGAACCGCATGCGACTCGCATTTCATTGAGGCGTGCTTGAAGGCGTGCAATCCTTCTTGACTTTTTACGGCGTATCCGTGAAGGGCCTGGTTCATCTGTTATTACGTCTCGTGGCATCGGTAGGTAATTGATCGAGTCCCTGCCCGTCGGAGACAAGGAAAGAATCCCCATAGCTTCTTCTTGATATACATCACCCACATCATCTTCTCGTTGCTTTGCACGTCTGAAACATCGAGGAGGATATACTTGAGGTTAACTTTAAATACAACCCACCAAGCCTTCAAGCTACGGTGAGGATAGCTCGGGTAGTACACTGCTCAACCCGATGTGCAAGCACAATGTTATTGATGTGGCCTGAAGCATGACGTGCTTCACCTCCACCATCCCAAAGTCATCGACCGTGTGCCGTTGTGTGGATCGAACCAATGGCAATCAAAAACACAACCTTCAGTTCTTTGGCACCCCAAAGGTATACTCAATTATGTTTTGTACAACACCGTAGTAGTCTAATATATCACCGCTGGAATCGAGCAGCGTTGTGACTACTCCATTGTTTGAAGTGGCGCAAGTGGACGGCGAGCTTCTAATTTCATTGTTCAAAAGCGGAACCCGTTCACATCATAGCGACTATAGCTCCTTGCCGTCACATCACCATGTGAGAGTGTCGGACATCCTCGAGGGCGGAGGCATCACGCATACACTATATAGCAATATGCATCTTTGTTAGTCTAATATTAAGTTACTACAACAATTCATTTTAAAAAATGAATAAATAGTCAAATTACATCTTGTGGAACCATTGCACTGAAGCTTGGGCGCCTTTCAACCCATCACGGCGTAGGTTATCCAATTGCTTACTTGTGGGTTGTCGAGTTGACTTCAATTTTCTTTGTCAAACACTCTGCGTCATTTATTCCCGGGTTAAAAGGACACTACATTGAAATGTTGAAAACATAATTAGGAAAGTCACTTACTCAAAATATTTTTCAACTTCTACCATATTCTTGAACATGTAAAGCATGGCGAGTTCCACTCCTCATACTCAACATGGTGTGCGATTAACGACCCAAGAGTTGACCCTTTCATTGAAAAAGCTTAAGTTCGCTGTTGTTCTTCTTCCGCACACGGCATCGACTCGTAGGGGCACTCACGTTGTGCTTGACGCGAAATACTTTGTTGAGAAGTTTGTGATCTCTTTACTTGCATAAGCCTCTGCGATACACCCTCTACCCTTGCCTTGTTGCGCCTTTGTAGCTCTAAGCTTTTCAACTCCCTTTCGACTATACATCCATCTCGAAGCTGCGCAGGACCTCCAACCATCGCTTCCCAAGGCAGATGCACCAGCAGATGTTGCATCACATTCATAAAACCAGGTGGGAAAGTTTTTTCCATCTTGCATACAAGCAAAGGAATTCCCTTCTCTAACTTCTGCATCAACGTCTTCGAGATTTCCTTAGCGCATATCTGCCTATAGAAATAACGAGCTCGGCTAACATCCTCCACAACTCATTATCAAAATAGCCACGAAACATTACCGGAACAAGTCTTTCCATGATAATATGGTAATCATGACTCTTTAGCCCATTTAGCTTACCGGTGCTGACATTCACAGCCCGTTTTATGTTAGATGCATAGCGATCAGGAAATTTTAGAGTTTTCATCCACCTCAAAATCTGTTTACGGTCTTCTGGCTTCACACAGTATGGAGCTCGTGGCCGGCTCTCATTTCCATTTAAACCAACTTTAACCTCGAGCCACGGCCTAGCACAATGATCACCCATGTCTTTCCTAGCACTCACGTTATCCTTTGTTTTGTCCGTTACATCAAACACCATGCTTATGATGCTTTCTGCCACATTGTGCTCTTGGTGCATCAAATCTATGTTATCTTGGTAGAATCAAAGCTTTAGCGTAAGGTAGCTCCCAAAGAAAAGAAATATGAGTAGCTCCTTTCCATAGCCGTGAAACCCACTTAGTAGATCGTTCAAGCCGACTATGCCATTCACTATCTCCTCTCTGTGTGAGTCGCCCGGTGCCCTTTTTAACTTTCTTTCCTTTTCGAAATGCTTTGGCATCGTTCCTGAAAGGGTGCCTCACGGAAGCCACCGTCGATGGCAATCAAAGAATGTGATCTTTTTACCGTGCGTGAGCCTAAATGCATCAGAGTCAGCCATACAAATTGGACAACACAGGCGACCATGAACACACCAGCCGGCCCAAATGCCATATGCCAACAAATCATGGACCGACCACGGTATGCGGCTCGTAAGGTAAATTCTCTAAGATATTTGTCGTATGCCTTTTCCCTCGCCACAACTTTTTATTTCGTCAATTAAGGGCCGCATGAACACATTGAGATCCTTCCTGGATGCTTAGGACACGGAATGACAAGAGCAAGGAATATGAACCCTCTTTCAAGCAAATCTCGGTGGAAGATTGTATGGCATGATGAAGACCGGCCAACAAGAGTAGGGGCTAAGCGCTTGTCTTTGAAAGGTGTGAAACCGTCAGTGGACAAACCAAGACGGACACTCCTAGGGTCGCTTACCAAATGCACATCGAATCGGTCCAATGCGCCATGCCTCGCCATCGACGGATGCACCATCATATCGGGTCTCGGTCCTCACGTTTACCTTCTTTGTGCCACCGCATATGTTTATTTATTACTTTTGACATGTCTGACCGTTTAAGCCTATCCGTGATCGGCATGTACCGAAGTCTGTTTAGTCGTGACCTTTGTAGTCAGCGATACCCCTTCCTCATCTACCACCTCAACGAATCTACACGTCGCAATGCATACAATGAGTATCCTTGTCATGATCCTTCGAGCAAACATGCAATTATTCTCGCACACATCAATCTTACGGTAATTCATCCCGAGGCCGCCATCAACTTTTTCGATTGGTACAAATCCTTTGGCATCTTGTGGTTAGGCGGAAGGACATCATTCATAAGTTCAAGCAAAGCGTTGAAGCATTTGTTCGAAAAGTTGAACTTCGACTTCATCGACATAAGCCGTGTAACGCTGCAGGAGACGGTCACATTGGTCAAGTCATGCGACCAGATCCGAGGCGTCAAGTAGCCTATAAATTCCTTAACCTCCTCCATTTGTGACCCTCCCTCGAGTTAAATTCAATCCCCGCCAAGATCATGCACATCTCTTCCATCCGGTCGTCATCCTCCCCATGGTCCGACTCAATGGCACGCCTGCGGCCTCTCCATGTGATGCCACACCAAATAGTTAGGCATGAACCCATTTTTGCAAATGTGATCTTGCACTATATCCTTCTTTGTAGTAGCTGTTATTCTCGCAGAGGGTACACGGCAATACACATATTCACTCCTCCGGTGAATGCTTGCTTCAAGAAAGCATCCGTGATCGCCCCCATTCCTTGTGTGCCCCATCACTCCTCCATCCGTCATACATCACCCTTCGATCGTCACCCATTCTCAAAGCTAAACAAATGAAACGATGTCAGCGTCTGACCGTGGCTTAGGTGACAAAGACAACCTGTTAGGAAAGATGTGTTCTAAACCCACTCAGAATGGAGGCCATTGCATGCGACCGTGTGGCGCGCTTCTGAATCGAACGAAATTTGGCTGACATAACCCATTTGTTCTCCAAGCGCACGCCTCATCTTTGGTGCGTCGGAGAACAACAGGTTATCTTGGCGAAATCACGTTCTCGATCTTCGCGCGTCACAGCCCCATGCAACGACCAACATTCTCGGCCGTCCAAAATCTTTGGACAATTCCGAAACGCGCACCTCACAAGCAAATGTGAGATCGCGTTCCCGAAACGGTGACGCCTAGGCTCTCTCTTGACGCAAACCCACGAATTTTTCACTAAGGATATAAAAGTTGTTGAAAGAAATATTAATAAACAATGGCATAGGCTAGTAGAAGCAAGATCTTTGTGCATGAACACGTAAAAATAAACCGTAAATCAAGCAAAATGTAATGACTTCAGATGACTTAGGTTTACAACATCCTTGAGCGAAAAAAATATACCAAAATTTCTATAAAATCTCAAAACCTGCATATGTAAATGTAATCCCATCTAGAATCGGAATTAGAAATCTTTGCTAGCCTTGGCCCTCTTCAAAAATGCATGTTTGATACTATCATCGTAAACTTACTCTCCATTTTCAGTAATAAATAAGAGCATGTGTGCTTCTATACCTTCAGTTCTAGGACAAAATCGATTCTTGCATTTTTTTACATGTGCCTAGCAAGAGATCCTCGTGCCAAAGAACATGTTAATGACAAGAGTTATTGTAAGTTACAAAATAAGCAGTTCAAATGGTCCTATATTTAACCAATAAATAACCAAGAGAACATTGGTAGTGAGTGTTTGTGTTTCATGTGAGCGACTAAAGTGACATTCATTATCAATTATCAAGACATCTTCATGCACGAATATTTAAATCACCCTAGTAAGAAAATATTACCATGTTGTTTGCAAGAGAAAAAATCATGTGATAAACCAATGAAATAGCCAAAGTCAATGAATTATGACTTTACCTACCACTCCATTCACAAGAAAAACACGCTAATGGATCTTGTAGCGACCCTTGTATGTTTTTGAGAAAGAATCATGCCCATTCGAGGAAACCTCAACATGGTATTTAAAACAAACAAAAGGCAGCAATACATAACTAAAAGAAAGCAACCCTAAAGCATTTAAAAAATTTCGCCATGACCTCCCTAATGATCGGACATCCACTCGGCAGACATAAGATTACAGTCACCCATCAAGCATCATATATAACATATTACCACAGAATTACCTACCAATTCATAGTCATGAGCTAAAACCTAGGAGCCACCACAAACTTTTCAAGCGATAATTAGACAAAAGCAAATCAAGCGAATTACCTTGCTCAATTGCTCGGGTTACACGCTGAGGGCCGAGTCGGAAGTGAGAGGAGGCGAGGAGGCGGGCGGACGCCCCGGAGGAGGAGGACTAGTGCCGGTGAGCCGTAGAGGAGGAGTGACCGCCCGCCACGGAGACGGCCGCCCAGCGCGCCGTGGAGGAGGAGAGCGCCGACGGTCGATTGCGAGCTCGAGGATGGGGAGAAGCGGGTCGGGCGTCTTGGCGTGGTCACTGCGAAGCGGGCGGCGCGGGGGTTCGGGGCGGCGTGGCGTGGCGGCAGCAGCGCGCCGCCTGGGACTCGAGGGCGGCACGGCTGCAGGCCGGTAGAGAGCGGTGCGGGAGATGGCTTGGACAGAAGATGTGGCGAGCGCGGGCGGCGGCGGTGGCCAGGCGGCGTTGGGATCGAGCAAGAAAAGGTAGCTAGGTCGAGACGGAAGAGAGAGAGAGAGACGAGATGGTAAGGGGTAATTACCACCATGATTAAATTTGTGGGCCACGTGGCGCACGAATTTATAAATCGTCGGTATGTTCCTAAACCCACGAATTTAAGTAATAAATTCGTGGGTATTTTTTGGCCCATTTAATTTAATTAAATCGTGGTTTTTTTGAAACCAAGCGAATTTATATATATATATATATTCATGGGTTTTGGTTTATTACAATTTAAAAAACCCACGAATTTTTCACTGTTTCTTGTAGTGTTAAGATGACATCAAGATAACATTAAAATCCCTCTTAATAGTAAGGCCCTATTTCTAGTAATTCGATCTTTTCTCCAAACTTCGAGATCTGTAAAATGACTAGAAAAATATCCTTAGATTTTTACCTTTACTTGATTGATACTTTGATCTTCTTTTACTCCATCTTCATGCTTCCATGATCACAAATCCTTGAGACTAACCTATTTCAATATACTCAACGAAAATGTTAGTCTCTTAAACATGATTGTCATTAATTACCAAAACCATGATAAACTTTTGGAGCTTAGATGCTTTCAATCTCCCCGTTTTTGGTAATTGATGACAACCTCAATCATATGGAAAGAATTGTGATTTGTTTTGAGTATGCAATCAATGAAATATGTTGTATACTCAAGAGCTTGCTTTAAATAGAATTTTGCTTTTTGATGATTTGAGGAATAGATTGAAGCAAAGTGCTATTTAAAACTCCCCCTAAAGATGTGCATAGGGGTAGACAATGAGTTTGCACAAAGAATTGTTTTTAAAGAAAAATTTTGACAGAGTTTCATTAGAAATTTGGAACCAAGAAAGAACAAGTGGTGATATATGAAGCAATATATGAGCAATGTATAAACATTTTGCAATATCACAAGAACCATAATAAAGAAACATAACAAATTATCAATCGTTCATAGGCAATCAACCAAGAGTCCAAAAGTCCAAAACACAACTAGAACATCCAACAAGTATGAATAACATCCAACACAAAGTATCAAAGTATAATTCTATAATTCTATAGTTAGTCTTCGCGTGAGTCTTCATCCAAGGTCATCTTCCATGTCTTCTCTCGCCCTTTGGCATCAAGGACCAAAAATGGGGGAAGCCACCAATGAGCTCAAGAAGCGGGAGGAGGAGGTGGAGGAGGAGTCGAAGGAGTCCGAGACCCATAACGATGAAATGCAAGGGGCGGCTGCTGCGAGCGATACTCCTCATAAGATGAACGAAGCTGAGCAATCTCTCCTCTACTTCCTCCACTAGCTACCTGGTCTGAGTCTAGTACTTGTCAATACGAGAGAAGTGGCTCACCATCTCAGACCGGATCCCATCAAGGCTGCTCATCATGTCGTTTCTCAGACTCTCAAAGAATTGCTCCTGAGGAGCCTGCTGCGCTGCTTGAGAATGCACCTGAGGCTCTGAGGCCTCCTACTGCTGAGGCTGCTAGGAGGAGGACTGCCCTCTCTGATTGATAGACTGTGAAGCTGCCTCATGAGACCTGTAGAGCTTATGAGCACTGCCACAACCACCTCAGTATCCAGTCACCTTCTTGATAATCATCATTATGAATGGAGCAAAGTAAATCCTTTTATCTCTGTCGTAGGCAGAAGAGGCCATCTCTTTGATCATAAAATCCACCACATCAAATTTGTGCTTATACATGACTTTGTTCATTATGTTCCAAGCATAGCCTTTTATCTCATCCAGATTTCCACTCTTTGGACGAATGGTGACTCTCACTATTCTATTGATGAGGCTTGAGGAGGAGAGAAGGTGTGCCATCTTACTTGGGCGCTTAACTGGAGCTGCAGGATCATAAAACTCAAATTGCCTAGCAAGGGGAAGAACTTTGTCACTGTGAATCTTGGGATATCCACTGAGATAAACTCCACATGCCTCCTCAACCTACTCCTTGGTGACGGTGTACTGAGTAGCATTTGTCATCCATGTAATAGAATCATATGACTCAGGAATATGCAAGGTGGCATAGAACTGTCTAATCATGTCATCATTGTAATCACACTGTTTACTGACAAAATCTGCCAACCCTGCCCCTTGAAATAGTTCAGGCACACCAACAAACAAAGGAATTTTTCTAATGTGATCCCAATTGACCCACTTATGATCCACAAATTCCTTGTGCATATAAACCACATAATACACTTTTTGTCGAAACAATGTTCTAAATTTATCCTTAGTGGCATTTCTAGGCAATAGATATTGATTTGCTTGCCTCGAAAAAAAGTAGTTGTCACCTTTGATTGTTTTGAGGTCCGCAACAGGATCAAAGTCATCGAGATTCTCCTCTTCAGAACTTTCATCAACATCCATGGCTTCATCCTCTGAACTGGAATCAGAAACAGGTTGTTTTTCCTTTGACTGCCTTGAACTGCCACCAAGATCTCACTGACTTTTCTATTTGACCTCGGCAAGTCTTTCTGAGATGGGTTGCTCATCCTCACTATCACTGGCAGTTCGATGATGGGAACCTCGATCTCTATTCGCTAACACCTTTTTGTAACCCTCTTGACTTCTAACTTTAGGCATGATTTTTGGAAAGATGAGATTTCAAGGTGTAAGAGCAAAGGAATAGGATCAAGGATATATGCCCCAGATGAGGATTACTATTGCAAAATATGAGATCTGTGCACAATTTGACAGCAATTCCGGTGCTACCGCCCATGCTGGACCGGTAGTACCAAGTTAGGTCCGATGCTACCACTCATGGTGGTCCGGTAGCACCGGGTTTGGGCGATGTTACCGCATGGAGGCTAGTAGCACCGGCTGCCTGAGGGGTTTAACCTTAAATCATCCTAATTTGTGATTTTGAGCATTCTAGGCCTTGGAATGGCACTTGATGATCTTGATAGTCATGCTCATACTCAACTTAATCACAAATTTTATCAAATCTAGCACAAATTTCTCACATTTCCACAAGAACCCTAGAAGGATGAAAAGAGCATCCTAGGGCAAGATCGAATCCAAGATTTGGGAAAAGAAAAATACCTTGAAGATGAGGAGCAAGAACAGATCAAGAGGTAATGGAGGCATTCGACTTTTCTTCGCAAGAATTTTGAGATGGATTTCGGGTGGAGAGAGGAAGAGAGAGAAGTAAAGGAAGCGGTTTGAAGAAGAGGGAGAGGACGGTTGCACCGGGCTGGACTTAACCCCCCAAAACTGACAAATCCGGTGCTACAACAGATTGGCCGTGCAAAACAGCAAGTGCTATTGCCCATGCGATGGCGGTGCTCACGGAACTATGACTTGACAGTGAAAATTTAGACAATAAGACAAAAGAGGCCAAGAAAAGGTTCATAAAATTGAAAAAATTTGAGGAAAACTTTTATGAGTATTCCTATTAGTTATCTCAACTAATAAATCTATCTCCCAAAGGATATAACATGAATTGAGTCTTAATTTGCTTTGAGAAAATACTTTTAGAACAATAGACTCAACTACCTAGAATGAGGTCCTTTTACATGTGTAAGTCAAATAGCATCTTTTGGTAGGCTAGACACTATGAGATTCTAGTTCCAAAAGACAAAACTCACTAAGTGCATTAGATTTGGTCAATATAGACCAAAGCCTTGATTGAGGGTATTTTGATGAAAACCAAGAATTTTGTCAAGAGCCCTTTTGTTATATTTTCAACATAGAGAGAGAGAGAGTATAATAGGACAAGAGTTTCAAAAGATGAGATTTATACAATAATACATTGAAAATGAGATTTCAAGGAAATTTGCACTTTACAAAGTCCAAAATAGACTAGATTCAAATAGTTTGACCTAAAGTGGTCTAGAATCACTTTTTGAAGTCAATTAGCACTATTCTTTGATATTTTCACATTTAGGGGATGTAGTATATACAAGAGACATATAATACTCCCCCTTAATGTGGTAAAAATTAGTCCAGCGACACTCAATTCGTTGGTTTTTAGTGATGTGTCTATGACATGTGGGTCCATCTGAGTGTATGACAATGGGTCAGGGTGTCATAAAGTGAATCACGAATTTTAAAGAGTGTCAATGGCGCCAATCTCCCCCTTAATGTGTGTCACAACTAAAAGAGCAAAGATCAATTAAAACCAACAGACACCAAAGATAGTGAAATCAATTTAAATGCAATCATTTAGGCCAATTAGAGATATCTATGACATTCAACTCATTCCTCAATTTACAAAACCGGGCTTCATCCAAAGGTTTGGTGAGGATATCTGCTAATTTTATCTTCGGTTCTAATATGACTAATCACAATGTCATCTTTACTAAAATGATCTCTTAAGAAATGATGTCGGATATCTATATGTTTGGTTCTTAAGTATTGGATCAGATTATTGGTTATCTTGACGGCGCTTTCATTGTCACATAAGAGAGGCACCATTTTGAAATTTGTTCTATAATCTATTAAAGTTTGCCTCATCCACAATAATTGAGTGGAACAACTACTGGCTAATATATATTCAGTTTCAGCAGTGGATAGGGTTACGAAATTTTGTTTCTTGGAGAACCATGAAAATAGGGATCTACCTAGCAATTGGCAACTCCCAAAGGTGTTTTTTCTATCCACTTTGCAACCCTCATAATCCGAATCCGAATATCTAATTAAATCAAATTTAGCACATTTGGGATACCATAATCCTATATTTGAGGAATGTTTCAAATATCGTAGAATCCTCTTTACGGCAATTAAATGACACTCTTTAGAAGAAGCTTGAAAACGTGCGCACATGCAAACACTAAACATGATATTAGGCCTAGATGAGGTAAGATAAAGTAAACTACCAATCATAAATCTATAAAGTTTTAAGTCTACCGATTTACCTCCCTCATTTAGGTCGAGATGCCCGTTTGATGCCATTAGAGTCTTGATTGGTTTTGCGTCCTCTATGGCAAATCTTTTAAGAAGATTCTTAGTATAGTTGGTTTGACTCACGAATGTCCTATTTTTGAGTTACTTGATTTGAAGTCCAAGAAAGAAACTCAATTCTCCAATCATGGACATTTTGAACTCCTAGACATCATATCACCAAATTCTTTGCAAAAATCTTCGTTAGTAGAACCAATATAATATCATCAACATAAATTTGACATACGAAGAAATATTCATCAATTATTTTTATAAAGAGTGTTGTATCAACCTTCCCAATTTTGAAACCCTTTAAAATTAGAAAATCTCTAAGTCGCTCATAGATATTAGAGATGTCTATGACATTCAACTCATTCCTTAATTTACAAAATCGGGCTTCATCCAAAGGTTTGGTGAGGATATCTGCTAATTGATCTTCGATTCTAATATGACTAATCACAATGTGATCTTTACTAACATGATCTCTTAAGAAATGATGGCGCATATCCATATGTTTGGTTCTTGAGTGTTGGATCGGATTATTGCCTGTCTTGACGGTGCTTTCATTGTCACATAAGAGAGGCACCTTTTTGAAATTTATTCTATAATCCATTAAAGTTTGCCTCATCCACAATAATTGAGCGCAACAACTACCGGCTGATATATATTTGGCTTCGGTGGTGGATAGGGCTACGAAATTTTGTTTCTTGGAGAACCATGAAACTAGGGATCTACCTAGCAATTGGCAACTCCCAATAGTGTTTTTTCTATCCGCTTTGCAACCTACATAATCCGAATCCGAATATCCAATTAAATCAAATTTAGCACCTTTGGGATACCATAATCCTATATTTGAGGAATGTTTCAAATATCTTAGAATTCTCTTTACGACAATTAAATGACACTCTTTAGGAGAAGCTTGAAAATGTGTTTTCGTGCGCACATGCAAACAATAAACATGATATTGGGTCTAGATGTGGTAAGATAAAGTAAACTACCAATCATAGATCTATAAAGCTTTAAGTCTACCGGTTTACCTCCCTCATTTAGGTGGAGATGCCCGTTTGATGCCATTGGAGTCTTGATTGGCTTTGCGTCCTCCATAGCAAATCTTTTGAGAAGATCCTTAATATACTTGGTTTGACTCACGAATGTCCTATTTTTGAGTTGCTTGATTTGAAGTCCAAGAAAGAAACTCAATTCTCCAATCATGGATATTTCGAACTCCCTAGAAATCATATCATCAAATTCTTTGCAAAAGTCTTCGTTAGTAGAACCAAATATAATATCATCAACATAAATTTGACATATGAAGAAATCTTCATCAATTATTTTTGTAAAGAGTGTTGTATCAACTTTCCCAATTTTGAAACCCTTTAAAATTAGAAAATCACTAAGTCGCTCATACCACGCTCCGGGAGCTTGCTTGAGACCATAAAGCGCCTTAGAGAGTTTATAAACATGATTTGGGTGTTTAGGGTTTTCAAAACCGAGAGGTTGTTTTACAAATACCAATTCGGATATTTGTCCATTTAAGAATGCACTCTTTACATCCATTTGAAACAATTTAATATCAAAGCAAGATGCGAATGCAAGCTAGATTCTAATTGCCTCTAATCTAGCTAAAGGGTGCAAATGGTTTCACCAAAATCCAAACCTTTGACTTGAGTGAAACCTTGCGCCACTAATCTAGCTTTATTCCTTACAACAATACCATTTTCATCTTGCTTATTCTGAAATACCCATTTTGTGTCAATCACATTATGTTCCTTAGGTCTTTCTACTAATGTCCAAACATCATTTCGGGCAAAATTATTTAGTTCTTCATGCATTGCATTTACCCAATCTAGATCATCTAGAGCCTTATCTATGTGAGTAGGTTCAAAAGAAGATACAAAAGAGTAATGTTCACAAAAAGAAGCGACACGAGATCGAGTTTGAACGCCCTTAATCACGTCACCCAATATTTGATCTATTGGATGATCCTTGGGGAGACCATGATGAATTCTTTGAGGTAGAGGTTGAACTTGTTGCTCATTATCCTTCTCATATACATCGATAGATTGACCTTGACTCAGCGTTGCGGATGTAGAAGACTCAACTTGAGTGGATGAAGATTGGTCCTCTTTATCTACTTCCGGCTTCACATCTCCAAGTGTCATATTCTTCATTGCTTCTCTTAGACCTTCTTCACCTACATCATCCATGTTTTCTTGCCCTTCTTGAGAGCCATTAGTTTCATCGAATTCAATATCACAAGTTTCCTCTACAGGGCCTTTATTTTTATTAAAAACACGATAAGCTTTGTTATTTGATGAGTAACCTAGCAAGAAACCTTCATCGCAACGACTTTGAAATTTTGAAAGCCGAACATCCTTTTTCAAAATATAATATTTACAACCAAAAACTCGATAATAGGAAATATTCAGCCTTCTTCCAACAAGAAGCTCATAAGAGGTCTTTTTTAAAAGACGATACAAATAAAGCCTATTTGTTGTATGGCAAGCGGTATTGATGGCTTCCGCCTAAAAACTATCGGAAGTGCCATATTCATCAAGCATTGTTCTTGCCATTTTAATTAATGTTCGATTTTTCCGTTCTACAACTCCATTTTGCTTCAGAGTGTAGGTGGCGGAAAGTTCATACTTTATTCCAAGTTCATCACAATAATCTTCAATTTTTGCATTTTTGAACTTGGAACCATTATCGCTACGGATTTTCTTTATTTTAAAATCAAATTCATATTTAGCCCATTTTGAAAATCTTTTGAAAATCTCGGAGGCTTCGGATTTGCCATCCAAGAAGAATACCCACGTGTTCCTAGAATAATAATCAACAATGACTAAACAATAAGAATTACCCCTGATGCTCTTATAGGTTGTCGAGCCAAACAAATCCATATGTAAGAGCTCTAATGGTCTAGATGTGGACATGATACTTTTTGAAGGATGAGAACTAGCCACTCACTTGCCGGCTTGACAAGCATTACAAAGTCTATTTTTCTCAAACTTCACATCTTTCAAGCCCACAACTAAATCATTTTTGAAAAGCTTTTTGAGTTGAATCATCCCAACATGAGCTAGTCTTTTATGTCATAACCATCCTAAAGAGGTTTTTACCATTAAGCATGTTTGAAGACATGAGTCATTTGAGGTGAAGTCAAACAAATATAAATTTCCAAATATAAAACCTTTAAATACCAAAGAATTATCATTTTCTTTTGAGATAACCACACCATTTTTAGAGAAGTTACGAATAAGACCGAGATCACATATTTGAGCAACGGATAGCAAGTTAAAATTTAATGTTTCAACTAAAGATATGTTAGAAATGGAAAGGTCGTTTGATATAGCAATTTTACCCAAACCTAATTTATGCATTTGCAAATACCACCTTAAGTCTTGCGGAGTACGAAAGTACTCAACCTTGCTTATTTACTATTTTTAGGTGATCACAAAGTTTCGGAGAATACCGTTTATTGCAGGTTACAGGAATTTCAAGATAAGCTATCTTTCTAGGGATTAGCACCTTATCAGTTGCCTGAGGGTTGGATGGGTACACTACAAGATTTGCTTCTCCCGTGCTATGAATTTTTACTGAGTTGTAAAACAAATTGTAATAATAGCTTCCGCATTAATAATATGATGTATGGTTGTGGTTCCAATTGTTGTATATGTGCATACTAGCTACTAATCCAGGGACTAGTACGGAATGCACATTAGATTTCCGTTTTGGCATTTTTGCATAGAATGCCAAAATGGGGGTCGTTTCACTGACGCCGTTGGTGTCTACCATGAAGCACATGCCAGAGAAATTGCCGCTGCCTTTCTTCTCTTGCGATCATCCTTGCCTTCATCGCTCCATGTCTCCATGTCGGAGAGGTTGATGTCGTCGAGGGCAGTGAGGACGCGGTGGAATAGCTTCTTGTCCTTTGAGAAGTTGTGTGGTACTTCTTCTCGTGCGCTAGCTCGCGAACTGGAGGCTTCTTGTTGCGGTTCTTGTCAGTGTAGTCATTTTTGCCAAAACCGCCAGAGTCATTTTTGCTCGTCTCCAGTTTTGGACAATTTGCTCGAATGTGATTGGGGCCACCACATTCGAAACAAGTGATCACACCTCCTCTTTTTCTCTCTCTCACCCTCTTGTAGGCATGAGAAAATTTACGAGCTAAAAGAGCAAGCTCAGTTTCTGGAAACTTGTCCAGACGGTCATTTCTTAGCTCACAAAGGGCCGAGAGAGAAAAGATAGCAGAAGAGTCGAAAGAAGAGGAACAAATGGGATCAGTAACCAAGGCCATCAACTAAAATTTCGTCTTGCGAGAGACGACGTCGATCTAATGAGTCTTGAGACGAGAATAAAGCTCGTCAAGAGTCAAGGTCGACAAATCAGTTGTCCTTGATGGTAGTTACATTCATTTCCCAAATGCGAAGATCAAGTGCGGTCAAGAAATGACAAGCATTATCCGAGTCAGGGTATGTACAACCAACTGCCCGGAGATCGTTCAAAATTTTTGTAAATCGACCGAAACACTCGTCAAGACTCACCAGCGTGTTGTTCAAACTTGTTGTACTCACGCTTGTGTTGATCCTACCTCACGGTTTTGATTTGGGTAGGACCCTCATGGTAAGCATCGAGGGTCACCTAGATCTCATGAGCGGATCATAGATGAGAGATCCTATCATACTTACTGCAGCTAAGTCCTGTATGAGGATGTTTCTTACCTTAGCGTTTCCCTCCACATCACCCATATTTCCGGCTATGCCGTGTTCATCGGCAGGAACATCATACGGGAGCTTGACCTTCTGCCAAATCAGGAAAACCTGGGCAGTGATGTATGATTCCATCCTTGACTTCCAAAAAGAAAAATCAATGCCACATAAAATGGGAGGCTTGGTGGAATACTTGTCTGTTGTCATGGCTCTTGAGACCGGTCAAGATCTATGAAAAGAGCAGAATCGGCTCTAATACCAACTGAAGGATCAGAATGGCGAACAGAGAGCGGGGGTGAATGGTCGTAATCAAAATTTCCCACACAAAGTATTCCAAAAGACTAACACAAAAGATCACTCAAAAGGGTAGAGGTTCTAGAGAAGAAAAAGCTGGTAGTACCCTACAGGAGTAGGTGAGAGTACCAGACCCAAAAGTTTCTCATGAACAGAAGCCTCAACCAGAACAAGAATCACAAGAACTTTTGATTTCCTCAATAAAGCTTGCAGAAATTTGGTAGATGTGATCTTGGTTCACCAAGAAACTTGATTCCCGAAAGGATCAACGAGATTGATCTCAAAGAATCGATCTTTCTGTCCAAGAAGAATCAACACTTTAAGAAAAGCAGAAAGAACAGGGAATTCGATGTAAAACTTGCTAATGATGAAAAGATCTGGGAAGTTCAAACATAGCAAGCTATAGGGGCATAGAAATGAAATGCAAGATCAATCAACTCAAGAACGCAAAAACGCAAGAAAGAATGCAGACGGAAGAATCAACTTGCGTAAAGTAAATTGCGTAGCTTAAATTGCAGAAAGTAACTTGCATAAAGTAAATGATAGAAGGTAAAATGAAAGTATTGAAATCTTTGATATGAATCTTGTATTCCTGGAAGGGAGGTTACAAAGCCACACACATAAACAGCATTCAAAACCTCTAAAACCCTTCTGGGATCCCCTCCAACCACCACGGTTGAGGGAGGCATCCCTCCATATTTATATAGCTCTTGGGCCACCTACCACCCTTAGATGCAGCTCTCAACCCTAGAGACTCATCTAAGGGCTAGGAAGCACCCACTCACACAGCCTGCAAGGGGAAACCCTAAACCCGCTAACACAGGGTTTTTTTGCACGGCTCTCAAAGCATACTACTAGACCCGCTATTCCTATCAACTAGACTGTACTCCAATAGTCCTCATTGATCCTTGCAGCATCTAGCTAGTATCTACTCTTTTCCTTGCCTTCTTGGCTTGCCCGAACTCCATCTCCGGTCATCTTCCAGCGATCTCCCAACCGTTCTGGACCTCCGACGCACCTCACCTAGTCCTGGTCACCTTCCGCCTCACCATGACCCAACACCGTCGTTCTACAATCATCAAAGACAAGGAAACCTTTCACATAGCAATGCCCACAATCATATTTGCTGACTATCTTAAAATAGTCAAACACAACTTAACAAAAACCAGTCGGTAAACCCATATACTCAAGCCCACTCGGCTGAAACGCTTGCCTAGCCACAAGACTAATTCACCCAGCTAACCACTTAGTTAACTACTCGGCTAACAACCTGGCGAACCAGTCGGCTAACCACCTGGTGAGTCCTTAACAACCCCTTGATTACAGCAAGGTACTCAACTCAGAAGGAAACCTGTCAAGAAGCTAAAAATCACGTAGCAAGGACTGGAAACACTCGGCACTCAGCCTTCACCAAAGGAACAAAACCAGTCAAAAAGCTAGACGACTTAGCAAAGACAGGAACCACTTGGAACACAGTACCTAGCAAAGAAACTAGTCAAAAAGCTAGAAGAACTCAGCAAAGGCTTGGCAGCACTCGGCACTTAGCAAATAGCCAAGAAAGAGAACCAGTCGAGGAGCTAGAGAAATTCAGCAAAGAAACACGACTTGGTTGAGAACTTTATCAAAATGCTTCAAGACAAATCTGACTTGGATTAACCTTTCAATCTAGTCAGCTATTCATCGGATCAACCTTTAATCTTGTCTTTTACTCATTGGATCAACCTTTAATCTAGTCAATTACTCATCACACAAAGGTATAGACCTCCACATGGTCTTTCAATGTACACTATGTGGAATAAGGATGAGGGGAGGTTCCCGAGAGGGCCAATTGTTGGAGTGGAGATTCTGAACAGTCTTTTCTTGATCTCTCTGCCGTAAACATAAGGAAGCGTGATTACCACGTGGCAACATGAGATGATCGTGTCTTGTGGGAAATGTGATACAGCCTCTACAGTGTGTTAATCAAATCTATTTGAATAGATGTGTCCCTGGTTATGGACAATACTCAGAAATTTCACACAATGGGTAGTTTTCATCAAATAAAACTAGGAATAATTGGCTATGTGGATAAATGGTTTAGGTTGTGTGAAGATTTGTGAAACTCAATGAAACTTCTTGTTAACTTATTATTATTATATTGTTTTACTTATGCTTTCAATCTATTCACATTATTCTTATAAATGTTGCTTTGTGCAAAATAAACCATGAAGCCATATCCTACGCTTAAGCCTTGCATATGGTATAATAGACTCTACAATCTGTATGCACAACTTGCAAATTACTTTAGTCCTCACCCTTGCCTTAATCACAATTCAGATGAAGAAATGGATGAGTCTACACTTGCCTTAGAAGAGAAGTTTTACGATGTGGCTGCGCTGTAGGTCTTCTACCTCGTCGATTGCCTATTGCATGTTGATGTGTTCTGCTTGAGTTATTTTCATTCCAGTGCAATTATTTTATTTAGTGTTTGAGCCCTGCATGACCTAATAAATGTAAACTCAACTATAATGTCACAATAGCTATTTATTTATCAAGTCTAGCTTGTTTATTCATAATTTGTTGTATTGGAATTGTATCTGATCTATGTTGCCACTATACGCACTAGCGTGACCTTGGACTAGTGTAGTATACAAAAAGGTTTTGGATTTGGTAATCCAAGTCCCGACAATCACCTCGTTAGCTTTTGGAGCCATTTAGATTCTAAATGACTCTTTCCATTTGTTCTTCACATGCAAGATATTCTTCTGGATCATTACTTCCATAGAAGGGAAAATGCTAATACTTTTATCCTGCCATGGTTATTAAAATAAAACAAGTATGTAATTATGAATGTGCGCAAGTGTTGTAGAATCACTCAATCTCATCATTCTTACCAAATCAAGTTCCCACCTTTCCAAGGGGAATTAATGCTAAAAAGTTAAACTTTGGTTGTTATAGAAGTCAACGATGATGATGATCAACCAAATTAAAAAGTGAACCCAATGCACAATAATGGTTATTTATGGAGTTGTTATGCAAATTATTTGCCTACTCAATCTAAAATCTTTGATATTGTAAACCTAGGTAACAATGCAAACTATAAATTCAAAGCCTAGTTGCTGATTCTTATCAAGATAAAAGTGATGATCAAAGCAACTCATGCACAAAGACAATGGAACTTAGTGCAATCAAAGAATAAGCTTAAATAAAGTATATGGACAGCACCAAAGCTCTATTGCACAAGTCCCAGAGAGATGCTAGCTAATTGCTTTAAAAAATATAAAGGGTTACAATATTGCTTACTATTAAATACAGTTGCACAATTTGAAAACAACAAACTCAAATTAGGGTATTGCTCAATGTTGTGTAGCTTCCACTATTCTCTTTTCTTTTTTCTCTTTTTTTCATTTTCTTTCTTTCTTTTCTTGGCCTTTTGGCTCTTTCTTATTTTTTTGGACTTTCGGTCAACACTAATTTAAACAAAGTTTTGGAAACCCTAACTTGATGTTATCGAATAATATGAAGGTAGGATGTTTCTAGATTATGCAATGTATCAATATGAACAGTCCTAAGTAATATCAAATAGCTAGTCTCAATTGGGATCAAAATATTCATAAAGGATGATTTCGATTCCAAAGGTGAGAGTACTTATATTTTTATGATTTTAAGGTATGTGGACACTACTGGACTCAACCAACTCAAAGGAACGAGCTAGAACATGAATTGATGCCACATTTAAAGTTTGAAAACAACTGAATATGGCTTGCTCGCAATGAAATGAATTTAAGGTGATGCTCTAAGCTTTAAAACAAGTATAATAAAACATAATTTGGAGATCACATGTAGAAGTTATGGCCAAAAACAATGATGCACATATTTGGCCTAAATTTAGCCGATTTGACCAAATCCGTATCCAAATCAAATTCGGTTTCAAGAAGTCCAAATCACAAAGGATGTGCAAAAACATTTTTAGATGACTCTCTAGGGATTCAGGAAAGTAAAAAATTTTCCAAATCAGAGTTCAGTCATCAAAATTATGATAAAAGTACCAAACTAGTGTTGTAGACTCTCTAGGGTCTACAACTTGATTTACCATGTTTGATGACTAAATTAAACAGATCTAGAGGAGGAACTAGAGTCCGTCATCACCAACCTGCTTTCTCTCAAGAAAGCACAAGAACACAAAAAAACCGAGTTCATATGCAAAAGTTATGAGTAAAACACCAAACTGGACATAATTGTAAGATTAAACTTACGCAAAGGAAACAACGATCAATAACTAAACAAAGATTCTAATGGATCAAAACCAAAACAAACTCACTAAATAATAGATTGAAACTATGGGTTAAAATTTTTGTGGAGCAATTTTTTATTATAGGATAGAAAATAAAATATAATTTAGGGATAAACAATCCTACCTGTCAACCTAGCTCTTTGATACCAAGATGATATGGCGTTGCCCGATCTTCATGATGTATGATCAAGTTAACTTGTGCACTCTCTTGATGAGTACTACACAATCCTCCGCTGCCAGATGCGATAGGCTTGCAACTCTTTGATTTGCCAAATATCACACATGTGTTGAACTTCAAGGGACCACCGAGTGAAGTATTATTGATCTCTTAATTCCTAGTGGAAAGGCCGAATGATTTTTTGAAGAAGCAACGCCCAATTCCCTGCTCAATTGTGTAACATCAATTAGGAGGAATAAGCATATATGTTGTATATTATCAATTGTGGTCTTCCTTTACAAAAGAAAACAATACAAATATATAAAAGAGAATATGGGGGTCGTGCGACAAGGCATAGGGCTAGGCAAGGTGGATCCCACCGACCTGGATTCTATCTCAAACTCAAATTTCTAATCTATTTAAGCCAATCTAGAAGCTGAAACGTGTCGGTCATTTTAATGATAGAAGGAACACAATTCTAGATGTCTCTATTAGTGATATGCCCTTGAGCTAATCATGGAGATGATTGTATCACATCTTATGTTTATGGAATAATATAATTGTTTGTCCTTTGAATAAAATATCAGTTGGATTGATCAGCAAGTATGTGACTTGTTCGTGCAACTCTTTTCATATATCAATGTTATTCTAGTTAACCTTGATTGGTTATTATAATACAGGATGATTATGTTTCATAGATCAACATATGTATTGATTGATGACTATGTTTATATGTCATAGAGATATAGAGATATCTAATCAATTATGTGGACATATGTTGGAGAACAAGCATTGGATAGACCCATATGAGATACTGCGATAATTGTTATATATTCTTATGTGTCATCAGTCGGTCTCACAAATAGAGAATGTATAATCCTTAGAGCTGAGATCGTCATTTGTTTCCTAGATGTATAATACTTAGGGGCCACCTAACACTGCTCTTAACCTAGTATTTATAAAGATAACTTTCAGGTTTACCATGAAATATGCTGAGGTACATGAATGATCAAAATGGAATTTGCCCCTCCTATATAACAGAGAGGTATCTCTGGACCCCTCGAGGTAGATGGATTAAAGAATTGCATGGCCATGCTAAGTGTGATTGAGAGGCAATACATATAAATTAATCCACTACTGTATGAGTGAATGGATTGAGCTGTCATAGGATGATATGACTCTTGTTTTAAGTTCGATCTGATATCTAAGGCAAAGGGAATGAGACATTATCACACTATAGTAGGGTCATCTGATGCTTTATGAATATTTGGGAATCGATATGTACTGCTAGAGACTACTATCGATTATTGGTCAAAAAGGTGTTTTTGAGTCATGTCCAAATATACATGACCATATAAGGTCAAATACTTAAGGGGTTTGAAACTGTTACAATCGGTTATCAGAGTTCAGATTGGATCGTTTCTAATGGGCCAAATTGAATATGGACTTAATTTGGGCCAAGGGGTAGGCGCCACTGAGGGCTATTAAAGAGGATGAAGGCTTAGGGTATCAGGCAAAAGTTGTATGCAAGAGTTGCACCACCACCGAAATCCTAGCCATTCTCCACCATCTCTATCATGCATACGGTGCTAGCACCCCAGTGCTCGGGGTTCCAACTCCGGACGTGTGGACTGATAGAGGCGCTGCTACTCTATTGTGGTGCTACTCGAGGATGACTGTTTGGATCCATCAAGGAGTTGATTGGACCAATCCAGAAGCCAAAGGATCAACTTTCTACTCGTTACCACTCGGACCGATCACACTGTTCGATGACCATATTAGGACATGCAACGTTGATCTACTTCGACACCTTCTTCTGCTACATTATGCGTCTAGTGGTAATGATCTGTGATCCATGATCATTTACTTGCGTGGCTTCTCAGGACCGATAGAATTTTAATTTGCACTAGTGTAGCCTATCGTAACCCTTTAGTGTCGTAATGAAGTGAAATAAAGATGACATTCCAAGCTTTCAAGCAAGATCAAAAATGCTACAATCCATGTTCGTATGAGAATTATGACAATTTTATGTTCGACTGGTCTAATATTCCGAATTGGGCTCTTTTGTTATCCAAATCCAATTCAGTCTTATCTCTTCCTTTGCTTCCTTGTTTGAATTGGGTTTGGACCTTACCTCCTTGTGCCTTGTTCAAGTGGCCTTGTTCCCACTTAGGCCCATGCACCTTCCCTCTTGGGCTAGCTGCATGAAGTGGGCATCGTTGCCGCATAGGCTGCTCTATCCTTGCTTGGCCACATGGGTTTGGTGCCCTGACTGCGTGGGGTGGCACATGTGGTCATGGTTGCCTTCTTGATCATCCATGTGGCCCCCATCCTCCCTCGTCTTCTATTGGGTTATACTAATGGTTCATTGATGTAATTCAGCTCCATTCGATATTCTTGCAATCTTCATACCCAAGAACAAGCAAGCATCCACTATTTGGTAGTATCTATTTCTCAGGTAAATATAGCGAAGATTGCTTAAGAAAAACATCACCTATTGATATTTGATACGTCTTAATAAATTTTTCCAATTAATTAAGACATTGAACCGAAAAGAAATTGGACGTATATATGTCCTCATCAATATGGGTGCCCCCATCCTCCTCATGGTCTGAACCATCATATGAACCATGTGCAACTGGTAATCAGCCACGCAAAATCAGATCACACCAAATCAAGAAAAATCAGCAAGCCCATACCGTGATAAACCACGCGATACCACGATGACATGGATCGACGTCGATCCGATTGTAGTTTTCTTCACCGAACACCAAGTCCTGTTTGTGTAGCAATCAAGGAACAAAAGACCACCACTAATGCACCTCTGTACTCAGGCAAAAACACAAGCACACTCACTCATTAAATTGGTAACTTGGCTCGGATGCACTAATTCAGAAACTAATCTAAACTAGCAGCAGCTAGCCAGCCGTTCCTTCCACACTGTGGTCAATGGATGAATCACGAACCACTATTGGATCATATGGATCTTCTGGACAAACAATTGCTCCCAACCTGCAACAACAATACAACCCTAGATGGGAAAACCTCAGTAACACATGCACCACATGGACACCAAAACCACCAGCGATTTTTCTGGTATTTTCTTCATGCCAAAAAGTTCTCCCCACAAGAGGATCAGCCTCGCAGCCTTTTTATCCCAACGCACGCACACAACTAAGACCGAAACTGACTCCAACTCAATGGTAACAACGGACTCTATCTCGTACTAGGGCATATACAATGGTACATATTAGTTATCTATAAGACTATACCATCTAGAATTTTAGGTGATGTGGAGAAAAGAGAAGGACGAGAGAAAAATCTATTGTCTACTATTTAACAGACGGTTTTATAGAGAACTTTCTATTTTGTATATCATTATATAGATAGTGTTAATTGCATGAGAGACCATTACAGATAACTATATAGACGATCCATTGTATGAGTTATTTTTAGTGTTGTCTATAGATGATATATTACAAATAGTTGCTGTACTGTACATACCCTTACAAATGGGACACTAGTTGGACTAACTACTAGACATGCAAGTACTATACACACTCTTCGGACTTTAAGAAAACCAAACCCCTCTAATAAACCAGACTGGTTTTAAACTTCTCTAATAAATTTTTTAAAGGAACACATGGAAACCAGAACCCCATTACAATTGGGTCGGTAAAGAAAATAACAGACAGTCTCTTTTGCAATTCAGAGCTCGCAAACATAGAAAGAAACTCCTGAAAAGAAATAGACTCCACTAGATAGTAACTAATTAAAAGAAAGGAAAATAAATGTTGGATGGAATCTGATCATAGACTACTACACAACAAGCAATCCTTATCGGCATATCACTGCCGATTAGGATAGAGCCGTCAGTGATAACATATCACAGCATGGCTATGCACTTCCTTAATCATATCACACGAGTGGCCTAGACATATATCTCTGTTACACTGGAGTGGCAAATTCCATCTTGATTGCTCACTTCCCTTTGCGTGTTTCATAGCAAATATGAAAGCTACCTTTATAACTATCCGGTTAGGAAATAACGTTTGGTGGCTCCAAGGTAAACTATTATACATGTAGGGAATGTGACAATCTCAGATCTAAGGATCATACATCTACTATGTATGAGATACACTAATGGCACATAAGAATGTAACATTCTCGTAGTGTCCCATTGCGGGTCTATCTAACCTATGTTCTTCATCATGAGTTCACAATGTATTGATGATATCTTCATATCACATGATCTATGAAACATGATCATCGATCAATACATGTGCTGATCTATTCATCGTTGTCCTATACGATGATACCCGATCAGAGATACTTATAGAATTATATCAATAAGTAGAGAGTTTCATAAACAAGTCACATACTTGCTGATCAATATAATGATATATATTCATTGGA